>OY992891.1:85608623-85686123 GCA_963921405.1 Cepaea hortensis
GTGGTTGAGGGATAAGTACGTGTGTCTGAGGATGAGTGTATGAGTTGGGGATGTGTGTGTGGGTTGTGTGTGTGCGTGGATGGGAGGTGTGTGTTTGTGAATGGGGGATGTGTTGGTGGGTGGGGATGTGTGGGAGGGATGTGTGTATGGGTGGGGAGATTGTGCGTGGGTGGGGATGTGTGTGTATATGGATAGGGGTGTGTGGTTAAGGGATGTATGGCTGGGGGATGGGTGGATGGAGGATGTGTGGTTGGGTAGAGGATGTGTGGGTTGGTGATTGTATATGAGTAAGGGTGTGTGGTTAAGGGATGTTTGGTTGGGGGATGGGTGGGTAGAGGATGTGTGGGTGGGTAGAGCATATGTGGGTGGGTGAGTGTGTGCAGGTTAGGAGATGGTGGGGGATGTTTGTAGGTGTGGGCTCGGGATCTGTGAGTGGGCTGGGGGAGATGGGAGATTATGTGGGTGGGTGCGGAATTTGTGTGTGGGTAGGTGCGGAATATGTGAGTTGACGGGGAGATGTGTGTGTGGCTGAGGAATGTGTGTTTGGCTGGGTTGGTGGAGGTGTGTGGGTGGAGGAGGATATGTGGGTGAGTGATTGTTGGTGGGTAATGGGACGGGTAGAGGATATGTGAGTGGGTGGGGAGATGTGTGTAGGTGGGTGATGTGTGGGTTATTGAATGTATGTGTGCTTGGGGTGTGGGTGGATGGGATGTGTGGTGGGTGAGGTGTGTGTGTGGGTGGGGAGATGTGTAGGTGTAGGGATGTGGTGGATGGGTGGGGGAATGTATGTGTGTGTGGTTATGTGTGTCGTTGGGTGGGGGAGTTGGAGTGAATGGGGGATGTGTGGGTGGGTGGTGGAAGTGTCTCATAACATAGTAATTCATGTGACAATGTTTTTTTTTCCCTATGCACTGTTGATGAAAAAAAGTTGAGTGAGTGGAAGGGCCGAATGTAAGACGGGCCTGCGTGCCCAATTTGTTACCCTTTGAAAATAAAGTCTGTTGGTTCGTTCGTTCTGTATGTCTGTCTGTCTGTCTATGTATGTATGTTCGGCCCGAACATAACAATAAAATATAGATAGAATAGAAGAATAGACAGAAAATATGATTGGAAGAGATCTATCTAAAGTAAACTTGGCTCCCGTTCCCGACTATCTGTCTGTCAGTCTGTCTATCTGTCTGTCTATCTGTCTGTCTGACCTGGCCCGGCTGCACCCAGTCCCTGGTGGGGAGCATCTCATTTAATTCATCGTCAATCAACTCATTTAATCTATAGCCAGGGGACTTAACTTAAGATATAACAATGCTACTAAAAGTTATATCCCTTTTTTATATTTTTTTATATTTTCTTATGTTCAGTCATGTAATTACAAAATTAAATTTTAGGAAGGTAATAGCTGATAGCTGATAGATAAAACTATGACAGTTGGTTGCACAGGAATGAAAGGAAAACGTGTAGAAAATTTCATCTCGATCAGATGGACCGTTCGCTAACGCATAAAGGACTGATCCACATACATCCATACATACATACATACATACAACGATATATATATATATATATATATATATATCTATATATATATATATATATATATATATATATATATATAAGTGATATATAAATGGTATGTAAATTCAATTGGTAATTTTTTTTTTATTAATTTCAGTTTTAGAAGCATCATTTTCCAGAAAAAAATTGTCAAATGAGAAAGTGTGTTTTTTATATTGCGGTGGGGTAAATGTGCCATACATATGTAAAGATGCATTTTTTAGTCTACGTTTACTCCAGTTCATTTTTTTAAAGTTTTTAATTGATCTTATATTTCTTTCTTTCAGCTCATAGTGAAATGAGTGGTGCAAGCAAGAACAAAATTCGTCAGTATTCGGGGGAATATTTAAAATTTGGTTTCATATCCAATGTCCACGATATACGGTCACCTTTTCGTCTTTTATGCCAACAATGCTTGACCAACGAATCAATGAAACGAGGTTGTCTTGAGGCACATTTGAAGGTGAAACATAATGCTCATATTAATCCAGATTTGATTTACTTTGAAATTTTAAAGAAACATTTTGAAAAAAAAAGAGTAGCAATAAAGCCTCTTTTTACTGCTCATAATGCAACTATCAATCGTACTCTTGAGGCTAGTTATCAAATTTCATTGCTCATCGCTAAAACTGGGAAAAGTCATACTATAAGGGATAATTTAATCAAACCATCAATATCAGCATTTCTTAAAACTGTTCTGGAAAAAGATGACAAAGACGTTAAAGCTATGCCACTAAGTAACACTACTGTTAGCAGAAGAGTAGACTAAATGAGTGAGGATATTGAAATGCAACTTGTGGAAAAGCTGAAAACAAGAAAATTATCGGTGCAAATGGAAGAGTCAACTTTGAGAGACAGTGAGGCTTATAACTTACGTAAGATATATTTATAAAGGTGATTTTGCTGAAGAAGTGTTGTTCTGTAAATCATTAGAAAGCACCATTACCACCAAAGATATATATATATATATATATATATATATATATATATATATATATATATATATATATATATATATATATATATATATATATATATAGTAAGCTAACAAATTACTCAGATGTCAATAATAAACCAATAAAAAATATAACATCTTGTGCTGCTCCTAATATGATGGGGAAGAAAAATGGTTGCTTAAAATTGATGAAAGATGAGAATCCAGAAATGCTTCTTGTGCATTGTGGAAAAACCTGGTAGCTAAAAACATTTCGCCTGTTCTAAATGAAGGACTAAATTTAGTTATAAAGTGTATAAATGCTATTAAAGCTAGTGCCAAATGTAGCCTAAACGTCTCTTCAAGTTATTTTGTGAAGAACAAAATGAAGACCATGTGAGACTTATACTCCACACTGAAGTATGATTGCTCTCGAAAAGGAACTGCTTGAAAAGATTTATGGAACTATTTGATACTCTTAGCGATCTTTTAAGCGACAAACCTGAAATGAATTGTTAACGGTGGATGGTAAGGAATTTGTGAGTTATTTAGCCAATATCTTTGAAAAACTAAATATATTAAATAAACAACTTCAAGGAACAAATAAAACTCTTGTCGATGCAAAAGGCCAAAAGCGAAGATATTTGGTTTCATTACCTTTATTGAATTATGTCAGACATATTGGCAGTCTCCGTGGCGAAGTGGTCAAGCCGTTTGACTCGGGCTCCGAAGATTATGGGTTTCATTCCGGGCCGCGTCTTTCGGTTCATGAGTCAAATTTTTCGGAGACTACTTCGTGCGGAGTTCGTGCTTTGTGCGACGCTTTCCATGCTGCAGAAAGAGGCCGAGCCATATGGGATAAAACCCAGTGCAATGAAGTCGACCCAGTCGACTTTTAAGCGACTTTTTGTCATACACATATTTATAACAAAAATTTTGAAAAGTTTCATTGGCTCCAAAAATGTGAAGTGACTGATACAGCTATATATGTTATTGTCGATCATCTAGAAATTTTATTGGCTGATTTAAAAGAAAGATTTTCTGATTTGAAACAAATTGATTTCGCAACTTGGATGATGCAGCCAATGTTAGTGGATTTGTCTGATATTTCAAATATGCAGTATCAAGAAGAACTCGCAGAAATGCAAAATGATGAGTCAATTAGAACTTTATTTAATATAAAAGGAGAGATGGCGTGTCTTAGTGAGGAAACAGAAATCGAATATCCAGATGCAACCAAATGTGAAATAGAACTATTGTTACTGTTGCCATCTTCATATTTAGCTGAATGCAGATTTAGTTCCATCAATGATTTGCTGCTTTAAAAAAATGGCTGGATATAACAAAACGGAGAGACTTGAGACTGAAGTTAACTAAATTGGAACCTGACATAAAATCTATTTGAAGCAGGCATCAAGCGCAAGAATCTCACAAAATTTAAATAATAAATAATTACTAATAATTAAAATAATATAGGAATATCTTTCATTAAAATTATTTTGTACTTGAATTTCAGTTCTCGATTATATGTTCTGAAAATTTATTTACTGTGTTTGCTCAATAATTTCCTAGTGATTTCTTCCTAAAACCTATCATTCAAGTTTCTTTAATGAACATTTCAATTTTTTAATATTAAAAATTATGTATATGTTGGGGTCGCATAAGAAATTTAGAAAGGCTTAGGTAGGGCATAGCACAAAAAAGGTTGGGAAACACTAGACCAACAAACGGCGGTTAGAATAGATAGCAAGACATCAGATTGGTTTGACATCAAGCAAGGAGTCCGTCAGGGCTGTTGGCTGTTCCCCTATTTAACCTGTACGCCGAAAATATACTGAGAAATGTCAGAGATGGTATAACCAAGGAGCAACACGATGCCCTAAATATCGGTGGTCATGACATACCAGAGATTCAGTATGCTGATGATACAGTATTGCTATCCACAACACAGAATGGTATGATCAGTCATGCAAATAAAATTCTACAGTACAGAATGGTATAGAAAACATAATAACCTCAACCCAACTGAATATTGAAAATCACAACTTATATCTTAACATAGCAAAACCAAAGATAATGCATACTGATAACACTGCTATGGAGAAATAAATATATATTAGTGAGGAAAAATTGGAGGTGGTGGAAAATTTTAAATATCTTGGGTCATTGATTACCAACAATGGGGACACAATGAAAGAAGTTAAGAGGCGAATGGCTATTGCACTTTAAAGACGAAAACAACTGAATAAATTGTGGAGAGGGACAGATAGAACTACGAACATACGATTTTTAAGAGCATTCATCTTTCCCACTACAACATACGCCTGTGATACCTGGACACTTACTAAACAATCTGAACAGCTCATAAATGCCTTTGAATATAAATGTTATAGACTAGTTCAAATAATATCTTAGATAAAGAAAAGATAAATGCATCCATACTTCAAGAGCTGGAAGGTTGGCTATTAAAGACAATAAAACAAAGAAAATTGAAATATTTTGGAAACTTGAAACGTCACGAAAGTTTGGAGAGAACAATAATGGAAGGGTATATGCCTGGGAAGAGAGGAAGAGGAAGGCCAAAGAGAAGATGGGTGCAGGATGTGGCGGACGATCTTCAGATGGGTGTATCGGACGCGGGACATCTTGCTTATGATCGAGACATTTTCCGGAAGGTTGTTATGGAAGCGAGGTTCTGCAAACGATATGCTACTGAATGAATGAATGAGTTATGGTGGTACTTTCCTGTTGGTACTCTGGCCATGTCCCTAGTATTTTTGGGGTATTCTATTTACTCTCCTGCTCTTCCATTTCGAACAGTATTTTATGCTGACCGATCTGTGTAGACTCTGATCCAGTGGTCCTGTGGGTATACTTCATCAGGGAAATTGAAATTAGCTGTTCTGCATTATGCACTGTTCTGATTTTCCATGTTGAATATTGCTTTCAATTTTGTCCTGGTTTATAGTGATAATCCATGTTTCTCTTTCCATAAAGTTCGTTCTGGGATAGCTTTTTCCAGGGGGACACAAACTCTGGACACATCAATGGTTTCTCTGCAGACGTTTGGCCTGGTGGATAAAGCCGCATCTTTTCAAATAGCTAGTTTTTCAAATATGTTCTTCATATGATGGCCTGGCCTGCTGAGTAAATGTTCTTCTTGTATTAGCGTTTAGGTATCTCTGCGCTCTCTCAGTACTTGCTCCTCCCCATCTTCCCATCTCCACTATAGCTGTTGACCTCACCCCTCATGTGGTGACTCTAAGTGTTTGGTGTTGCAACTTGTTCAGCTTATGAAAAGTGGTTATTGATGCTGAACACCACATAGTTGATCCGTATTCCAAGTGTGGTCGTATGGTCTGTTGATAAACGTCGCGAAGTATTTTCCCACTGGCACTCTATGTGGTTCCACTTAGTTTTCTCAGGTTGGCTATTTTCCTTCTGGCTTTTGCTACTGCTTTGGTGATGTGCTCTCTCAATGTCTGCCTATCATCAAATGTTACTCCAAGGTGTTTGGTTCTTTGTCCTCACTTATGTGTTTTCCATTTATCTGGATCATGCTTGCCTTTTAGTTCGGAGAGAGGGTAAATAGACTGGTGTTACACCTGCCAGTGTTTATGCTGGCACACCCTCTATTTGCCCATGCAATTAATGCATCTAAAACTCTTTGTAGCTATCTGATGTCCAATGGTGCATGTTCATAGGACCAGGTTATCAGGGTACACTACCACTTTAATTTCATGTGACAGTTTAGTAAAACTATAATTGATGAAGATTAGGAGAAGTGTGGAGGACAGGTCTCCACCTCGGAGAACACTGTGATACAGTAGAACATGCTTTTTAGTCCGTCTATATGTACTTAGGCTCTACTGTTGTGCAAGTACACTTTCACACATAGGTAAATTTTTCCATTAACTTTAAAGTTTCTCAGTTTCTTCATCAAACCTTCTTTCCAGTCTTTGTCAAAGGTTTTCTTTAGATCTATCCATGCCGCAAGCACCGATTTCTTTTGGAATTCATCCTGCATTTCTTGATAGAGGTAGGTTGTCTGATCTCCCATAGATTAACACTGCCCTAGGCCCAACCTGCCGGTCTCTCTGGCTGTGGGGTTACAACACTTTCTCTCTGTAATCCCGTTTATCACGCAGAGTCTCGCAGCGGAGCGAGAACTGAGGTGGTTCGACCCCCGCTCGTGACTTGCGGATACTGAGCCGGCCGCTCAGAAAGCAATGGCAAACTACTGAGCGTAATCTTGCCAAGAGATCAACAGACAGCTGAAAGATGCTGCTGTTGACAGCTAAGTCCTGTAAAGGGATACGCAAAACATTTTAGGCCCAACCTGCTGTTGCATAAGAATGTTTTCACTTTCAATGTAGAATTGTTTTTTTTTGCTGGTGAAGCTAATTAGTCTGTAGGTGGAGGCACTGGAACTGTCTTTCCCTGATTTTAGGAGTAATATCATGATTTCTTCTCTCCTGACTTGTGGAATGCTGCCTAAGGTTCAGCAATTATTGAAGATCAGCAATAGCTTTGTTTTTACCATTGTTTCTAGGTTCTTGATCATTTCATTGGCGATACCATCGGTTCCTGGTTAGTTTCTCATTTTCAGTTATGATATTGCTAGCTCAAGTTTGCTGATTGTGATAGGTGCCTCCAGCCCCTCGTGTACTGTTTCAGTCTGACCTATATGTTGTCATTTTTCTCGAATCTCTTGTTGTTTCTTTGGACTAATTTTAATGTCATCTTGTGCAACTGAGTCCGCAAAATGGTCAGTTGCCTGCTTCCCTGTTAAATTATATACACTTACATATCGACGCAGCAGCTCACAACCACCACTATACAATAAACAATGATCTGTAGCATACACAATCCAACTACAGGCATTGGCGCCTATCTGATTTTGTGGTGAAAGTGAAAAGAAGGCCAATAACGTCCTCGTCTGCTTTTTTATATCATGGCTGGGACCGTCTCGCCTTTCTTCCCACAAACATAGCACTTGCCACCCGGCAGGGTTTCACAATCATCATGAGCCGTGTACATACACACTCACGCACAGACACGCGCTCTCTCTCTCGCTCGCTCTCTCTCTCTCTCTCTCTCTCTCTCTCTCTCTCTCTCTCTCTCACACACACACACACACACACACACACACACATAAACAGTCAACAATGAAGGAGGAATGGCCATTAGATGTCTGGCACTCAAGTAAATTTGGGCAGATGCCCATCTGTTCCCTGCACTCACATATTTCCAATCAGTGTTGACGTTTTCCAACATTTGTACCATGTTTTACTTTATCAAATGCCTTGGTGTAATCTGTAAAGCACAAATATATATATATATTTCTGTTTGAAAAATAAAATGTAACTGACTATCTTTTGCCACCGACTCCTGACCATGAATCTATGGGACAAGTTCACGGTGTTTGCATCCATGCAGCAACTGGACATTACTTTTGCCAACTCTGTTAATCCTTCTTCTCCATCCACTTTCTTAAGTTCATTATATTTCTTCGATAATCCTGGATCTGGGAATGCAATTTTCAGACTTCTATCATTGTTCTTTCTCAATTACCCTATGTGTTTTCTACCTGTCTATTTTTAGTAAAGTTAATTGGAACACTCAAATTGAACTGGATTTTCCCGGAAATCCTGCTGTCCTATGTTGATTGTATTTGTATTTTTTGTGATTCATTCACTTTCCTCTCACTAACAATTTTCACCATGTGAACATACATGGGTTTTGATACAGCATAAATGATTTTGTGTTGGTGTAGCAGTTAGGAGCTGGGTTGACAATGGCATGAGTGTATCCAGGCAAGGGTTTCGATGCCTGCCTATGACATTTGCTTCAGCATGGAGAGACTGACCACCTAGTCTCATGTGCAATCAGGACTACGAAAATGATGATCCTAACACACACCCACAGCTAGTTTCTTCTACAGAGCCTGTGTTCATGTTGTCAATAACTGTTCCACAAAAGCTCCAAAATTCCCCAAAACATGTCACTCGATTTAAACAGGGAAAGTCGTATTTATGCTGTCATGTGCAACACCAATCTACTGCTTGTTTTTTGATTCGGTGATGCTGCTGTACTTTCATCAAATGTGTAACAAGTTCTGCGAGATGTTTATTTCACTTAACACTGCTTTGCTTATGAAAACAATGATTATTACATTTTGGAAATGAATATGTCAGCATTTTTACTCATATAGTCACACATGTATATTGCTATTAATTGTATCTGTTACTTATGTTTATAATCTGCATATCTACAGAAGTGAATCTTCCTTGTGCTCCTGGTGAAGTAACAAAACCCTACACCTTCACACTTAACTGCAGCAATAGTAATGATATCATCGTCTGGAGAAATAATGGTCTTGTTATTGCTTCGTATTCAGAGTCTACTTGTACAATAATAACAGAACCAGATATTTATGATGATACGTGCTCAGATACCACTCTGACAATCAAAGTTGTTACCACACACAACAGTGGTAATTACTCTTGTGGCTCTGACGGCTTCAGTTGTAGCTTCAGGGTGTACGGTAAGTCTATTGCACCACTTATTTTGTGTCTAATAACCTATTTTCCAAATAACATACTTTTTTATATAATGTATTATCTCACAGTATGTATATTTGTCTCTGTCTGTTTGTCTGTCTGTCTGTCTGACACATACACACACACACTCTCTCTCTCTCTCTCTCTCTCTCTCTCTCTCTCGCTCCGAACGGCGACTAGCCGACATAAACAACAACACCCTAGAGAAATTCTGTAATCAGTATAATGTACAATTTATCAACAACACGCCATTTTTTACATCTCAAAGAGGCGCGCCAAAGAAACGACTGTACAGCGACCAGATCCACACATCCACATTAGGTAATAGCTTCCTTGCTAAAAATATCAAGTATCCGGAGAGAGCACAAAACATGACCAGCACACAAACACGACGAACATTGACTATTGAAGCCAGTCGAAATACCCCTATCACCCCAGATAAGCGTCTGCTGACGTCTGACCCCCGAAAGCCTGCCATTCAATGTGCACACATGCTACCAAGAACAAATCAACCTCTCCTTCCTACCCCCACCCTCACACGTGAAGGAAATAACTACCAGGAAGATTTCCCTAACCTCACTTCCAACGAACCCTCGTTGCAAGCAGCGGTACACACGCACGGTAGTAATACCACCTTGACACACCAAGCTCAAGACAGCTGTGGGCTCCATAGCAGACAACAAGAGGTTCCGCATCACCAAATTCACGCTAGCTATGAGCGAACAAGCGGGCAACAACAAGTTCCGCATCACCAAGTTCACGCCAGTAATGATCGACCAAGTGGACAACAGGCTCCGCATCATTGGAGTCCAGAACTTCTACACTTGATGCAATTTAGTCCTGCCGCATTGAATCAAGCCCTTATGATGTCTCTACAATACAGACCTGTGAGATAGGATATGTATTAAAAACGGAACCCTATATGCATTGATACCAGCAACAGAGCTTCCTCCTTGAACTTTAATTGCTTACTGTTTAACGTTTTATTTCCCGTGTGGGATACTCCGCTTTAAACAGAGACATTGACTTGTGTAGTAATTTATTAATTCTGTTGGATAACAGTTGGTTACTTAGCTTGTGAAGTAGATTTTTCAGGTTAATTATTTGTTGTATGTTCTTTAATTCGTTTTGTTCCGTGTTTGCATTATATTCGTTGGTCTAATTAGTTATATCGTTATAATATTGTCATTTACATATCGATTTGGATTACTGATATTTTGTAAGTTAATGTAATTGTGTTTTTTATGATCTTGTATTTTTGCTTGACTTTGACTAATTTACACTTTCTTCATGGATGAAATGTCTGAGAAGTGGCAACACTGGCTCAATAAGTCAGGAATACGCCTTGGACACTTAAACATTTGCAGCTTATTTAACAAGCTATCAGAGTTATCATCTATTCTCAATCAAAATTTTCATTTATTCGGCCTTAGTGAAAGTAGGCTTAACGATAACATTTCAGATGAGGACATCTCTATTAAAGGGTACAAAGTTTTCAGAAGGGATCCCTGTAGGAAACAAGAGACAGGCATAATAACATATGTTTCTAATTTACTAAATGCTAACCGTAGGCTAGACTTTGAAACTTGCGAAATAGAATGTATTTGGTTAGAGCTAAAACTTCAAAACCGCACACCCCTGATAATTGGCTACCTCTATCGAAATCCCAGTGCTGGACACGTCTGGTACGAAAACTTCACTACCATGATGGATGTGGTTTTCGCTTCCGGTAAAGAAATTATACTACTCGGAGACTTTAACATTGACACCAACAAATCCAACATAATATGGGGAAATATAATTGCATCATACAATTTCCAACAAATAGTACAACAAGCTACTAGAGTAACAAAGTCATCTTCAACAATCATAGATCACATTTATGTAACTTGCTCAGACAACATCATAGAATGCACCGTACCCAATTGTGCAATGAGCGATCACTACCCAATATGCTGCACGTGGTCTAAAAAAGGAATTAAAACTCCTAAACATAAACACATAAGTATAAAATATAGAAGTTACAAAAATTTCAACCAAAACGCATTTTTACAGGACTTGCTCAGTTCACCTCTAGACAATGTATATCAGCTTCCTGACCCGGATGATGCTTTGGAATTCTGGATGAAAACCTTTATTGATGTTTTTGATAGACATGTGCCAATCAAGGAAGTTCGAGTAAAACACCACGTCAAGTCACCTTGGATCACACAGGAAATACTTGAAATTATGAGAGACAGAGATAAAGCACATAAAAAGCGGGATCTCAACGTATACCGTACTCTTAGAAACAAAGTTCAATATACCATACGACGGGAAAAGAAAAATTACTTTAAGAACTTAGTAATAGATAAAACAAATAGTAAGGATATATGGAAGGCAATTAACACTTTGACAAACAAGTATAACTCCCGAAATTCCTTACCATCAAATCATATTACATGCGACCAATTCAGTAAGTTTTTTCAAACTGACATAGACCAGTTGAAGGCTTCAATACCTAATTCTCCTTGCAACTTATCTTTGCTGTCATCGTTTTGCGAGAGTAGATGCTCCCGCGAT
This sequence comes from Cepaea hortensis, assembly GCA_963921405.1. NCBI lineage: Eukaryota > Metazoa > Mollusca > Gastropoda > Stylommatophora > Helicidae > Cepaea > Cepaea hortensis. The sequence goes on from OY992891.1 coordinate 85,620,234, forward strand.
ATTCTTTCCGACATACCGCTAATGACAATCACTGAAGTATTCACTTACCTCAGTAACCTAAATAACACAACCTCATCTGGCTTAGATGGAATCAGCAACCGGATTCTCCGTTGTGCTGCGCCAGTGATCAGTATATCACTAACCTATGTATATAATCAGTGTCTCACCAAAGGCCACTTTCCATCAGCTCTCAAAATCGCTAAAGTGTACCCTCTTCTTAAATCTGGTTCATTGGACAATGGTCTCCCGAACAATTACAGACCCATTTCTTTACTATCATCACTATCTAAGCCACTAGAAAAACACATCCATAAAGTAACATTACAGTATTTAGTTCGCAACAAGCTTATTGTTGACAGCCAATCAGGATTTCGACCAAAGTATTCTTGCCATACGGCCCTAACAAACATGATAGAAAATTGGCACGAGAGTATAAACAACAACAGTCTATGTGGAACTGTGTTTATTGATTTCAAGAAAGCATTTGATATGATAGACCATGTTATTTTAATTAAGAAACTTGAGACAATGAAAATTGGTCCTAATGTAGTCACTCTAATATCATCTTTTCTATCGGACAGAAAGCAAGTAGTATCACATAATAAATCGCTGTCTCAAACCACTACATTCAATATTGGAGTACCACAAGGCTCTATTCTTGGCCCTCTATTATTTGCCATATATATTAACGATCTACCTTTGCATCTTTCATCGTCCTGCGATCTATTTGCAGACGACTGTACAGTGTACACAAACGCTGAAAACTGTATTTTACTGGAGTCGTCTTTACAACAAGAATTAAATAATGTAGTTAGGTGGAGCTATTCAAATCGTATGCAAATTAATATCACTAAAACAAAATCAATGTTATTAACAACCAGACAAAGACTTCAAACTCTAAGCTCACACACATCACTTCAACTTCACATCGATAACATGCCAGTAGAAAGTGTAATTGAGCACAAAACATTAGGCCTAATCATTGATAGAAACCTAACCTTTAATTCCCACGTTCAAGCGCTCATTAAACAAACAGCGAAAAAAGTCTACCAACTCGCCAAAATTAAAAACTTCCTTGATGAGGACACAAGGAAACTATTCTATACTTCTCATATTCAGACACACTTTGACTACTGCTCTACAATCTGGGACGGTTGTTCTAATTCAAACACCAAGCGACTTTACTCACTCCAGAAACGGGCCATGAGTCTAATTTATAGCAAACATTTATCTGACAATCCCAGCCTGTATAAACGCCTTCAGTTGCTACCACTCCGCAAACGCCTGCTTTTCAATAAAGCTAAACTAATTCACAAAATCTTGCATCGGAATGCCCCAAATTACCTTTGGCCACTGTTTAAATATAATGCTAGACACAGTAAACGTTTAAATATATTACACATTCCGAAGCCTAGGATTGACTTATACAAAACAAGCTTAACGTACTCTGCAGCTCAGCTGTGGAACAATCTTCCACAAGAAATCAAAGACATCACCAATCCTTATTCATATAATCGCAAATTACTCGAACACTATCTCAGTACGGATTACCTTCCCCCATAATAATAGTGATAATAATAATAATAACAAAACCCTAGTATAACAGCCAGTCCCCTTTTGGTAGGCCAGTATATTCCACATGGCTAATAAGTGTCTGACCATTATCTAATGTTACTGTATCGTGTAGTTTTGATGTTCGCATTTTGCCAATGCTTTTATAATGCATAAGTTTTATATTGTTGCTGTTCTCTGCTAGCCTTGAATGACGTGTGAATGAAATAATGTATGGAAGAGAGTGATAGAAGGGCAGAATGTTAGACGGGCCTGCGTGCCCAATTCTTAACCCTTTGAAAATAAAGTTCGTTCGTTCGTTCGTTCGTTCGTTCGTTCGTTCTCTCTCTCTGTCTGCTTCTGTTTCTACCCCCAGTCACTTGCTCACTACTGTTTGTGACTTTAGTTTAGTTGCATTTACGGTCTCATTTCAACTTAGAAATATATGTTTGATTTCTTCATTACGTTGCATGTCCTTCACAGGACGTAGCAGTCGACCCCAGCATTTTCGCTGTTCGTGATTCCTGGGCAAATGTTACGTTCAGTAGTTTGCCATTGCTTTCTGAACGACCGGCTCCTATACCTTTTTCGAAAAAGCCAGCACAGCTGTGTTTCGAACCCGGGTATACGGGCTCACAAACTGCGTTCGCAAGCCCTTAGCCACAGAGACCGGCCATTTCTTCATTACATATAATTATATCTATTAAGCACAATACCTAGAATTTATAAATGAAGCTGACTAATTTCAAATAAAGACATACAGGCTTATGTTGATATCAGCAGGCTATGGTGGTAGAAAGTTGTGACAAAAATGAGTCTTGTTAAGCACTACAGAAACGAAATGTACCAATGCCTGGCGCTATACCTAGCATAGATGTCAGGTCATTTGAAAATTCCAAGTAGTGCAATTTTAACTAATGCATGCATAAATGCAGTTATAACTAATGTGCGTGTGCTTGTGTGCATCATGTATAAACACACACACACACACACACACACACACACACACACACACAGAGTACGGAAAATATTATATCTAACACATTATGGGTAAATAAATTAATCACTAACTGACTGGTGCAGAAATGTTGCAAAATTCCTACTGTTGGTGAATCTGAGCGCAAATGCAAATGTTTTACTGCAAACATGTTGTAGTGGTAGTAGTAGATGGCCTCTGTCAGTCCTGAAGGGCTATAGAGTTGTGCAGCTGGGGGGGGGGGGGGGGTGGTACCTGGCAGCACCGCAGGTGACTGTAGAGTCCAATGCGAGAGTGACAGTTTCCGCATCTGTAAGACGAGGCAGTTCCCGCAGTAAGTGACTGCGTTTTAAGCCTGTGCCGCCTATCCTCAGTTTGTTGGATAAGATTGCGCTCAAAGAGCACCAGTCCGTTTCGCACATCTTTTCTCCAGGAACATTTGTCTGTTGCAACTCTTTCCCACGTGTTTCGATATATGCTAAGGGTGTTCATATCTTGTTTACACACATCCCTAGATCGTATTTGGGGTCTTCCGGTTGGCCTTTTCTCTGTGGCTAGTTCTCCGCATAGGAGATCTTTGGGAATACGTTCATCCTCAATTCGAGATACATGGCCCAGCCACCGGAGGCGTCTCTGCTTGAGGAGGGAGTGCACTGGGGTAATATCCGCTCTTTCAAGCATGTGCTTGTTTGTTATGTGGTCTTTCCATGATATGCCCAGGAAAAGTCTCAGACATCTCACATGGAAGGAATTCACCTTTCTTTCCGGTAGTGAGTACAAGGTCAAGGATTCAGACCCATAGAGTAAATGTGCTAACAACACAAGCTTTATATACTTGAACTTTTGTACGCTATGCTAGTCTGTTATTCTCTCAAACACTTTTAGTTAGCCTGGAAAATGTTGTGGCTGCCTTTCCAATGCGCCTGTCGATTTATGTCTCTAATGAAAGATTATCTGATATTGTCGCCCCCAAATACACAAACTCATGGACAAGCTTCAGTTCGTAATTGAATTGTTGATTTATGGAGTCGCACCAGCATCTTTTCCATCATCTGTGTTTTATTTAAGCTGATGGTAAGCCCAACGTTTTTTGGAGGCGGTTGCAAAACGATCTTTGAGCCGTTGGAGATCTTCTGCTGCATGAATTGTCAGTGCTGTATTGTCTGCAAAATGTAGTTTTCTTATGCATCTTGATCTTATTTTGGTCTTTGCCTTGAGTCTTGTGGGTTACAAAGTTTGCCATCAGATATTGTATGAAGGTATATGCCTTCAGTGGCAGTCCCAAATGCCTACCTTAAGCGAACGGCGAAGAAGATACCAAAAAGTGTAGGAGCAAGCATGCAGCCCCGCTTTACTCCACTGCTGATGCTAAATGACTGTGAGGTTGAACCATTGAATAATATGGTTCCTTGCATATTTTTGTGAAATGATTTCATAAGACTTAGCAGGGTTTGTGGACAGCCAACTTCTCAAGGATCTTGAAAAGGCTGTCGCTACTCACGAGGTCAAATGCCTTTGTGAGGTCGATGAAGGCAATATATAATGGCTTCCCCTGTTCTCTGCACTTCTCTTGGAGCTGCCTGAGTGAGAAAATCATATCGATGGTGGACCTGTTGGGTCTAAATCCTCACTGTGATTTGGGTTAGATTCTTTCAGCAAGAATGTGTAGTCTATTTATGATTATTCGAGCGAAAATCCTGCCTGTAATGCTGAGTAGGGAAACTCAGCAATAGTTGTTGCAGTCGCTTCTGTCATCTTTGTTTTTATAAACGGTAACAATGCGTCCCTCATATCTTGTAGTACTGATTTTTCAATCCAGCAGAGCTGAAATATTGCATACAGTTCTGGGATGATTGTTTCTTTGCTACTTTTTAAAATTTCAGGTGGAATACTATCTTTTTCTGGTGCCTTGCCGGATTTGAGAGTGTCTAGTGCTTCGCTGATTTCTATGAGGCACGGTTTTTTATCCAAGGCATTCATGGTAGACTGTTGTTCAATGGCTCCCAGAGCTTCTTCTCTGACAGTGTTCTCCACTGAGTATAGCTCAGAGTAGTGTTCTACCCAGCGATCCATTTATTTCGCTTATCTTTTATGATCACCCCCTCTGTTAATCGTAAAGGGGCCAACTATTTTTTGATAGACCAACAGCTTGCTTGATGCCATCTTGCATTCCTCTTATATTTACAGTGTCTGCATAAGGTTGAATTTGAGCAGAGAGCTGTAGCCAGTACCTGTTCGCATATTTTCTTGCGGTCCTTTATACTCTGTTTCTGGCCGTTCGAAATGCCTGCAATGTTTTCTCTGAAGGTGATGTTTTATACATTGAGAATGCATGTCTCTTTATCTCCAGGACTGAAAGCATCTCTTCACAGTGTGCTTCAAACCAGTCGGTTGACTTAGTTTGGTTCTTGCCAAATGTTGATAATGTTGTTGTCACATAATAGACCAACGTGATTTAACCAGTGATGAGAATAAAAGGCGTTCTGATTAGCGGCATGTTCGAGGCCACAGGTTGTTTCAACAAATCCAGAAAATTTAGCTGCACGTGTTTACATCTGGTCGATAGGTTAGGAAAATTCGATGGTGAGTGAGATAAAGCCCGGCATCGCTTTGACAGTTTATCAACATTCGAATACAGATAGAACCCGTCAGATCCTGGTTACATTCAGATGTCAACCATCACAGGTCGGGTAAAGTTAACAGCTGCAGATGTGTAGGGAAAGTGAGTGAGAAGAATCTATACACCACTTTGACAGTTCATAAACAGGTCGGATTGAAAGCGGAAGTACTCAGCTCGGGAGAAATCAGTCCGTCTGTCACTTAGATTTCTGGACATCAAGCAAAATGGCGGCTGGGGTTGTCACCACTTGACAGAAGATTGGCGGGTTGTTGTGGAAACCCGTTGTGGGGAGCACACCGGAACTCGCTGGCTTGTTGTGGGAGTCTAAACAAGTGATGACAACTCTGACATTGATTGAGCCAGGGAGGATAGATTCTTGACAATGGATGATTGCCCAAATAACACCTGTGTGGATATAATGAATACCGTCACGTGACCAATTTTAGGTTTTGCCATAAACCATGATTGGGAGAAACAGTGTTGACCAAAACCGTGGATTATGATGGACGTGTTTGTGGGAGAGCTCTACAGTGCTAGATTAATTTAATATTAACTAGCATGTGTCGTTATGGCAAAGTGTAGCAGCCATCCCGGAATGAGGCGGTTTTGCATAAGGTAGTCAATATAGTCTACTTAGGCCTAATTAATATAGGCAGTAGTCTTGTTAAAACTAGAGTGTGATGATTAGCACTGTTAGTGGAAAACTAGCTAGAGGAGGGAAGTGATAATTGGCTCTGCTAGGATGAATAGAGGATGAATAGGATAGCGGGGTGATAATTGGAGAGATTTAAGATGGGTTGGGAGATGGGGAAAGTGCTCAATGGGGAGGGATCTTTCAATGGTTTGCCCACTGAAGGTTTGCGCTCTGTTATTGGTCTTTCCTTGTCATCGCCTGATTCGGACGTAGGTGAGGAGCTAATATGCTCTATGACAGAGTTTAGTTAGCTGTAAAATAACTGAGCAAGGCAATAGGCTTACACTCAGCCGGTAGGATCAGTGACTAGTACTATCACCAGATGTGTTGTTTTTCTCACAGGTTCCCTACCAGTTTCGAGGAAGTTCAACACTGGTTTTGATGAAGTGAAACTTCAATTAGACATAACAACAGTTGGACACTCAAATGTTTCTTACTAAAAAAAAAAGGAATAACGTCCGAGAAGAAAGATGGTATTATGTTTACGCTGGACTCATAATCAGGAGGGTTCACCATAACATGACTCAGAAGAGCCAACCAATATAACGATTCCTGCGTGTTAAGGTTCACCTAGGATGGGTGATGATTGTTGATATGTCACACATCATACAAACATTGTTAAAGGAACCAGAACATTAAAATATAATAGTCACATGGTGTGATATATTCTAGTGAAATAGTACCAAAGACATGATACTTGAAACTAGATAGACACTAGTTAGGATCAAGGATATTAACAATAACAGTGATACCTTAGTACACACTACAAAGGATTTGTGCATTCTTTAGGAACGATAGGAACTTATGTGTAGTGTGCAACCGGTCCATGATCAGTTGTAATTTACAAACAGTATCTATTTCGGATGATCAGGAAGATGGATTACCACTACCAGGTGGCTACAGATGACAGTCGGTGTCCGGCAGGAGGGATACAGCCCTGGGTGAGATGTACTTGTTCTGACTTAACGTGCTGTGGTGTGTCCTAGCAATGATGAACTGACTATGCTGTCATCTGAGGGTCCGATCCTACACACATTATAGAACACATCACACATTTTCTTCGCATACACGTCTCATGTACGTTACACTTTTCTTTTAATAAATTAATCTTTATTAATTTATAGAAGCAAGAGTTGTTGAATGTGTTGCATTGGGGAAGTATGAGAGGGGGCATATTGCGACAGTGAGAGAGAGAGAGAGAGAGAGAGAGAGAGAGAGAGAGAGAGAGAGAGAGAGAGAGAGAGAGAGAGAGAGAGAGAGTGATAGGAAAAGGTGTCCACGGGCTGATGGAGTGTGTTGGACGGAAGCTGGTGGATTCTCCAGGATATTGATAAGGGAAAAAAATTATAATGTGGGTGTTGACTCCCCCCACTCCAGGGACGACACTTTAAACTTTTATCCTACACCTTCTCTCCTTACCTCCCACACTTTCTCTAATCCGCCCCAAACTACTCTATTTTAAGTAATTATTTCATTCTATTTGTAACTCTTCCCCCTGTCACATAGCAAACCACTATGAACTTCTTCTTCGTTCCTGGTTCTTCATGTTTCTTTATAAAATATATACATCATAAGAACGTCTCGTATCAATCAATCGTTATCGTACACTTGACATTATGAAATTTCTCACTCTTTCACAACACAGGATAGACAGAAAAAAAAACGTAGTTAGAAAGAGTAAGGAAGGGGTGCGCACCCAGTTTATGAAAAGTATAAAGGAATGAATAGTCAACACAATCACATTTACCTCTCTTACCAACAAAAAAACTTTTGTAGAAAGTTTTTAAAAATATATCTTATGAAATACATATTTGTTCACTATAAATTAAGTTGCTCTAAGTTTTCTCAACATTTATATACTCAACATTTATATTGCCATCCACAACTTTGCCTATATTTCACTTATCTCACCTTCAACCTCGCACCAATGTTCATATTCCATGAACATTTTAAATTAATTAACGCTGTTTTTTCACAGCTCCTATATCTTGCCCCCTCACTTCCCATGATACGCTTCCTTGTTTATCTATTCCATATACCCAATCTTATATGCTGCCATTCACAGCCCCCCTTTTTATCTATTCTCTATTAACCAACTATCATATCGTTACTCATAATATGGTATCCAATCCATATATCTTCAAATAATGCTGACTTTAATACAGCTCCTATTTTAACTTTCCCATAACCATCCCCGGCATATGTTTCCAATACTTCATAGCCATATCAACCTCTTCATGCTGATTATCACAGCAACAGAATATCCCCATGAACATATGTCGGATATGGGTTTGATTGATGGCTCAACCCCACAGAGATAAATGATGAAAAATCATTTTTCCCCATGTGATCCTGCCCGTTTAATTAATTTTGTTGTCCTGACTCAATTGTTGAGACCAGAAATAGAGTTTTAGAGAACCAAGGAATACCTTTAGGAAATACTGAAAAAGTTGTACTCCCTTTTATACCCAATTTATTCCCTATGTGGTTCCTTGCCTCTCCTCTACCAACTAATTAATTCTATCTAGGGTAATTTAAAACAATTTGATTATGACAAGTAAAATACAATCAATACATGACATGACCTTATTTTTCTTTGTTGATTTAATACACATAAATATGGATTTTGTAAAGTGCATTCAAAATTACAATTTCCTGTCATAGAAATAAGGACATATACATATACATTAAATATTACAGACTTGATGTGCCCATGATCAGGTAGATAATTAACCGTTTAGATTTTTCTCAGTGGCCTGTAAAGCTAATCTTTTACTGGTCTGGATGATCTGAAAAAAAAAGAATTGTCTCCAATCAGGATTCTCCACTTCCAGCTTTGGGAATCACTCTGGCTATCATCAATTGTAGTATTATTTATTGTTCCTGGGTGTAGTAGAACATAAGTTGGCTCTTGTTTTCCTTTGTCTTGGCAGGTACTTATTTTAAATAAAGATTACCTCTCCTATGAGACAAATGGAATGGTTGCAGGTAGATAAGGTTCGACGCTACTCTGTCAAGGGCATCACTCAACCATGTGCTCACTCAACAGGTGCTGCCTTCAAACTTCACCAAGTCAGGTCTGGATTGACATGAATAAGACCACTACCTGAAATTCCATCAATCACATAATTCGAATAATATCAGAAATATGACATTAGGATTTACATGTAAAAGCCTAAGAACATAACCAGGAAAAACAATCAAATGGATCCTGTTCTTTAGAGAAAATAACATAGAAGAAAGATAGTCATGGTGTTTTCATGTAGTTATCACCAACACAGTTGTTTGCTCTCAATCCAATCTTCCATTATCAAATGTTCAAGGTTTACTAGCAGATGTGCAGTTTCATCATCACCTATGCCTGTCCTCAGGTTTCTAGAAGTAATACCTTGAGTGATTGGGAATTTAGCAATTATGTTGACCATTCTCTTCTGTATCTAGTTTTGTTCTCTACTTCATCTTTTTCTATTCAAGAAAAGGGTCTTATACATTAAGAGCTTTTAAAAGTCAGGTCCCATTTCCATGAGTATTTGCTTATCAACAAGATAAGTACATTTGGTATTATTCTTGTATAGCCTTCAGGTGTATTCTTCTTCATTAAATGCTTCAAGTGAGAAGATTTCTTCCATTCTCATGGATGTAACATTGATTATTATCATCAACATCATCATGGTTTTTATAATAATTGTAATTAAAATCTTTATCATTATTTTCATAATTATTACATTGTTATTACAATCATCATCATTATTATCATGTTTATGACATTAGAAATCATTACATTATTCTAACATTATCATCATAATCATGGTTATATCATTTTCATTAAATTACAGTCATCCTCATCATCTTTGAAATTCATTATTATCATTACAACAGACCATATGTGTTAACATGAACTACAAAGTGGGATTTTGCTTAAATTACACACACAGATGCTGGTGCTATGCGTAATGTATGACATGGCTTGTGTCGTGCTTAGCGCACAAAACTAGATGATAGAGATATGAATGATACTTTATACAAAGTGGTGTTATGCGCCGGAGTGTACTAAATTAGTTTTTAGTTTATGGGGTACACCGAAGCATTTCTCTAGTGATAGGCATGGCATTCCACATCAAAGTTGCTGGCTATCATTAGATTGACTGTTGGCTTATACTCCCTCTTTCTCACTCAGCATGTAACTTCACTCACTCACTCAACTCTGACATCATTCATATGTATGGCTGATAAATTCACTCAGTCCACAGACACATTCATATGGGTATGGGTGATCATATAGGAATCCTTCATCACACATTCTTCATACTGTCATGTAAAGTGGGTACTTATGTGATTTCCAAATGACAACATAACATGTTTACACCATATGGCATCACAATGAGGTCTCACCCATTCATCAGACACAATCATATCTATATGGATGACAATCATGCATATGTAGGTGCTTTACACAGAACACATTCACAGATTCACCAAGAAGGACATTACAAGGGCATCTCATCCTTCAACCTAACTTGTAGTCATGCATGCTGGTGGATTTTATGAAATGATACATTCACATCTTGTTTAACAATGATGAACTCACACATGAATCCTCACAGACATGTTATCAACAATGTCATAGTGATCATTAGACACACTTAGGCAATTCATCCAGGATTTAGCAACATGGAGTCCAGGAGTTATCACATGTTCTCATGAAATACATACAATTTAGGTGATATATCCAATTCATATTCAGGCATTATGAATTAAAATACTTCTTGCATGGCGGTTGGTTACGAACTATTATGAGGCACAAATATTATTATTGCCCATGGTTAACAGCCATGTTTATATATTTGCCTTACCCCAAGTGGCTGTACCATCACACAAATTATGAGACCTGTAGAACTCTGCTGGTTCTCATGTGCTCATGAATTAAAAGAAAACTATTTGGCTGTCCATGTGCTCATGTAAAAAAACAAATCCACTGACTAATGTGCTCCATCTACTTGACTATACACATTCCACTAAATTCTCTATTAGTGCTGGCACATGTAAACTAGTTCCCAATCTTACCAGTGGGCCACAACATTATGTCCCTACCACTGTGCTAAGAATTCTGAAGTTCCTTAAGTCACTCTAATTCATTGTAGATTCAGTTTCATGCTTAAGAAATAAAATGTATAACATGTGTCTAATGTTTTATACATTAACTAAGTTGCTTAGCTGGGAGAAAATAAACACTGTATTCTTCTCCTCTTGTACAGTTTATCTTGTGACTATAACTGAGTATAATATTATTTAGTTTGTACTATTCTTTAAGAACTCACCATTCCAAATCATTGTAGATTGAGTTGCTTGAGAATTAAATGTACAACTTGGATTAATGATTTTTATACATTAAGTCAGGTGTTTACTAATGGGAGAAAATAACATTCAATAAGGGTATTCTTAATTAATAGTTTATCTATAAACTATAACAATTAAATTAACTTCTTAATTCACCACACGTGTTCACCCGAGTCTACTTACCAACTCTCTTCTGGGAAAATAGGCTCACAACTAACTAAGATTTAAACTAAATTATATTGTTTACCTTCATTTAAAATGAATTTCTTCCACACTTCGGCGCCAGGCTTCAGATTTTTCTCAGTGCTATGTCGAGGGCTGATGTTTTTCTTCCTATCTAACTTATACTAAATTATCTTTGCTAAGTTGATTTTGAAGAGACTATCACTCCCTTCCTCATCCTATCTCTCCTGCGTCGTGTGTGTGTGTGGGTTAGTTCACAAAACAGACAGATTTTCTCCCGCATTGGCTTATATTTAGATTCATTGTTCCGGTGGTGACGTCACAATGGGTCGATGAAAAAGTCGGATTATCACTGCAGGGAATGAGCGGTGTCGAACTATTTTTATTGCCTGGAATTATTTTAGTGCATGTTACTCTTGTGAAAATGTATATCACATGGCTCCCCTCTCAGACTGTTGTTCGCCTGAAGAACAGTAGCTTTGAGCAAGCGTAACAAGCTTATAATTCCTCTAATTCTTGTACAGACTCTTCAATAGGATGTCTGCTGAGAAAGTCTGCTCCTACATTCATCTTTCCTGGAACATATTCAACTTGAAATGAATATGGTTGTAGAAGTAACGACCATCTCATTAGTCGAGCGTTTAAGTTTCTGGATGCTGCCAGGAACGTGAGAGGTTGATGATCGCACTGTATTGTGAAGTGTTTCCCATACAGGTACGCCTGAAACTTCTCTACTGCCCAGACTAAAGCTAAACATTCCTTTTCAATGGTAGAATAATTGCGTTCGGCTGAATTCAATTTTCTACTGGCATAGGCAACTGGAAAGGGCATTGATTTATCCTCATCCATTCCTTGTAATAAGGTGGCACCAATTCCTATGTTGCTTGCATCCGTCCTAAGTATCCATGGACGTGTTAGATCTGGTAGATGAAGAACTGGTTTTGCTGTTAAAGCTTTCTTTAACTCCACATACGCTTTCTCGCAGTCAGCAGACCAAACAACCTTTTCTGGTTCCCCTTTCCGAGTGAGATTTGTCAACGGAGATGCGATGGAATTGAAGTTTGGGATGTATCTTTGGTAAAATCCACAGAGAGATACAAAAGATCGAACATCCTTTTTGGTTCTGGGTCGCGGTGCATTTCTTAGTTTCTCCACATTACCATCATGAGGTTGCATTTTTCCTTGAGATATTGTGTGTCCCAAAAAGTCTAATTGCCTGAACCCAATCTGGCACTTCTTTGGTCTTGCAGTCAACCCCACTTCTTTCAGGCGGTTGAACAGTATCTTCAATGTCTCAAGATGTTCCTCGAATGTTTCTGTAGCAATCAGGATGTCATCCATGAAGTTGCTAAGACGTGGATTTTCCAATGGTCCTAAAAGTTTCCTCATCATGCGAGTGAAGACACTAGGTGCATTGCTTAATCCGAAAGGAAGAACGTTAAATTCATAGTGTCCATCAGGAGTGCTGAAGGCTAACCACGGTCTAACTTCCTTTTTCACTGGGATTTGATAATATCCTTTGCTGAGATCTATCTTTGTGAAGTATTTTGCTCTGTTGAGGCTGGTGAAAAGTTGATTCTGATCTGGCAGTGGTTCCGGTTGGAACTCTGTCACCGCATTCAGCTGCCGATAATCAATGCATAATCTATGTTCACCATTGGGTTTCCTCAATAAAACTACACTTGCATTGTAAGGTGATTCAGAAGGTGATATTATCCCAGCTGAAAGCAATTGTTGAATTTCATCTTTGAGAGATTTGGCTTTGGCGTATGGAACAGGGTAGGTTTTGACTCGCGCAGGTGTTGTATCCTTCAACTTCATGTCAAATGCTTCAAGATTTGTTAATCCTGGCTTGTCTGTTAGTATCTCTGCATAATTCTCTAAGCACTCTCGAATCTGCTGCTGCTGATCCGTCGTTAATGTTGAACTAATGTCCACATCTCGATAAGTCTCGTTGAATTGCAGTGGATACTCCACTCCCATTGAGTTTCCATGCTCAACTTCTGTTGCTACGGCCATTGCTATCAAATGTGCTGTCTCGGTGGGGGGTCTCTCGTTGTACTTCCGTAACAGGTTGAGATGAAAGATTTTCTCTTTCCCCTTTATAGCGATCTTGTAGTTTGTTCTGGAAATTTTCTCCTTTACTACATAAGGTCCTTTCCAACCGATTTGCAACTTGTTTTGACTTGTGGGAAGAAGTAATAGTACTTTTTCTCCCACCAGTAACTCTCTATCTTTCGCTTTCTGGTTGAAATTTAGGGCCATTCTACGTCGTGCTTGTCGTAGGTTGCTTGCGGCTAATTTCCAGCCAAGTTGAAGTCGTTGTTTTAACTCTTCCACATATGCGGATGCAGTCACAACAGTTTCATCAACTGAATCATCAGTCCAGGTACGAAGTAAAGCTTCTAAACGTCCCTTAATTGGACGACCAAACAACAGTGTTGCTGGTGCAATTCCCGTAGATTTGTGTGGTACCTCGCGGTACGCAAAAAGTGCTGCCGGAATGTATGTATCCCACGCCTCTGGTTTTTCTTGAGCTAGTTTCTTCAAGATGGTTATTAGTGTCCCATTAAATCTTTCCACAGCTCCGTTTGAAGCTGGGTGGTATGGAGAAGTACATATCTGCCTAGATTGGAACATTCTAAACACTTCCTCCATCAACTTTCCTTTGAACTGAGATCCGTTGTCAGTCAGGATCCGGATTGGAAATCCTAATCTTGTAAATATTCCAAGTAGAGCTTCTGCTACATGCTTGGAATCACTCGAAGGCATCGGCACAGCTTCCGCCCACATCGAGCATGTGTCTACTAGTGTTACTATGAATCGATTCCTCTTCTTTGTCAGGGTGAGAGGTCCGACTATGTCCACAGCCACTTTCTCGAATGGTGTGCCAGTGATGGGCATTTCCCCTAATGTCGCTGGTGGTGTCCAGTGCTTTGGGGCTACTCTCTGACATTCTGGGCATGATTTGACATATCGTTGAATGTCCGCGTTTATTCCAGGCCAGTAGTAGTGAGTTGAGATTCGTTGCATGGTTGCGTTGATTCCCATATGTCCGCTAAACGGCATACTATGTCCCATCTCCAGTATTTGTGTTCTGTAAGTAGTTGGAACAACCAGTTGAGAATACTCTTGTCCTAACTTTCCTGCCTTTCTGTGAAGAATTCCATTCTTCATGTAGAGATCACCCTTCCCAGGAGGTGTATGTGATTTTGGCAACTTACGGAAGCACGTCCCAAGTGAACTATCTGTTGCTTGGGCTTGTTTTAAATCTTCGGGCTGAAGATTTGCTGGTGTCGTAGTCGTTGGAGTTTCCTTGGCCTGTTGGCACGTAGTCACCGCTGATGCTATCATTGGCTGTACTGGTTCTCCTAAAAAGACGTATCGACATCCAAGCATGACAGGGTAGATTGGATCTTCCATGACCGCTGCTCTGATTTCTCCCGTAACATAGCGTGAAGTTATGCTGACCTTGGCAACAGGAAGTGTCATAGGTACGGAACTTTTCAGAAATCCCTGTATTTCGACGGTTTCATCTGTAACTTGCTCTGGGTTTACCAATGAGGCTTGTACAATTGCGTCGAAAAATAAACCTGTATCATAGAGACATTCCACTGTCCATCCATTCAGGTTGACAGATTCTATGACTGGCAGTTTGAAGTTGGTGTTCCGTTGCGTGTCAATATTGGAATAAGAATTATGGTTCCTTCTCGCTGCTTTAGGTTTTACTGCACAGGCTGTGGTAAGAGGTTGAGGCTTCTTTTTGCAATCCCTTGTGTTATGAGCATGATTTTTACAATGGCTGCAGTAGAGCTTCTTGTCCCACTTGAACTGCTGGTTCTGATTTGTAGTGGTCTTATTTGATCCATTCGATCCATTTGGTTTGCTGGATTTCGGTTCTCCTTTATCTTTGGTCTTCTGAGGGAATTCGCGAGGAAGATTATTGGTATTTCGTTGATTACCTCCCGCCTCTTTCTGCGACTTTTCATATCTCTCTGCCAAAGTAATGATAGACTTCAATCTCTCAGCTCCATTCTGTGTTAAAAATGCTCTCATGTCCTGAGACATTTTCTGTTTGAGTTGATCTATCAGAATCATTTCTTCTAGATCTTGGTAGGTTTCCTCAAATCTAGACATGGTACGCCATTTGTTTAGGTAGGATCTTAGTCTTTCTACGTATTGAGAGAAGTTCTCTCCAGCTTCCTTCCGAGCAGTCCTGAACTGTTTCTTGTAGTTCTCTCCGTCTATCTCGAATCTGGCTAATAAGGCTTGTTTTAGGATGTTATAATTGCCCAACTCCTCCGGTCGTATCCTAGAAAATACTTCGTAAGAAATTCCGCGAAGTCCTTGTGACAATTTAACTGCCCATTTGGTCTCCTCCAGTCCGCACATCACACACATCCTCTCGAATCTTGATAAATAATTTTCGATGATGTCTGTTTGTTCATTGAAAGGTTCCAATGGAAAAGACATGGCGTTCACTTGAACTGAAGCTGCTTCCCCTGGTGGTTCAGCTGAAGATCTACTTTGATCTGTTGAGGGATTCTGTTGGTTCATGATTTCCAGTCATCGTAACTCGGTTTCATTGTCCAACTTCCTCATTTCCAGTTCATGTTTTTGTCTTCTTTCTTCTTGTTCTCTGTTTGCCTGTCTATCATTCTCCTTATTTTCATTCTCCGCTTGTAGACGTCTTTCCTCCTTTTCCTTCTCAGCTTGTAGACGTTCATGTTTCTCGAATTCCTCGCTAACATACTGAGCTAACTCCTTACCTGTTAGGTCGCACTGCTTACCAGTCTCCATGAAAAGATTTCTCAGTCTGGCGGTGTCTGCCATTCTTACCTTTTTCTTGTCTTCTCTGAAGGTGAATACGCCTGTATACCTGGAGAATAGACTTTAAGCAAAGCACGTATGTCTGATTAGAGTTATCTACCTACTTTATCAATATCTAATGATATGATAACTCTGACTAGGTGAATGTTACTATCCTAACCTGCTATATTCTACTTTCTAATTAAAGAAATACCCGGACTTATCCCCCAACTTGTCGGATATGGGTTTGATTGATGGCTCAACCCCACAGAGATAAATGATGAAAAATCATTTTTCCCCATGTGATCCTGCCCGTTTAATTAATTTTGTTGTCCTGACTCAATTGTTGAGACCAGAAATAGAGTTTTAGAGAACCAAGGAATACCTTTAGGAAATACTGAAAAAGTTGTACTCCCTTTTATACCCAATTTATTCCCTATGTGGTTCCTTGCCTCTCCTCTACCAACTAATTAATTCTATCTAGGGTAATTTAAAACAATTTGATTATGACAAGTAAAATACAATCAATACATGACATGACCTTATTTTTCTTTGTTGATTTAATACACATAAATATGGATTTTGTAAAGTGCATTCAAAATTACAATTTCCTGTCATAGAAATAAGGACATATACATATACATTAAATATTACAGACTTGATGTGCCCATGATCAGGTAGATAATTAACCGTTTAGATTTTTCTCAGTGGCCTGTAAAGCTAATCTTTTACTGGTCTGGATGATCTGAAAAAAAAAGAATTGTCTCCAATCAGGATTCTCCACTTCCAGCTTTGGGAATCACTCTGGCTATCATCAATTGTAGTATTATTTATTGTTCCTGGGTGTAGTAGAACATAAGTTGGCTCTTGTTTTCCTTTGTCTTGGCAGGTACTTATTTTAAATAAAGATTACCTCTCCTATGAGACAAATGGAATGGTTGCAGGTAGATAAGGTTCGACGCTACTCTGTCAAGGGCATCACTCAACCATGTGCTCACTCAACAGGTGCTGCCTTCAAACTTCACCAAGTCAGGTCTGGATTGACATGAATAAGACCACTACCTGAAATTCCATCAATCACATAATTCGAATAATATCAGAAATATGACATTAGGATTTACATGTAAAAGCCTAAGAACATAACCAGGGAAAACAATCAAATGGATCCTGTTCTTTAGAGAAAATAACATAGAAGAAAGATAGTCATGGTGTTTTCATGTAGTTATCACCAACACAGTTGTTTGCTCTCAATCCAATCTTCCATTATCAAATGTTCAAGGTTTACTAGCAGATGTGCAGTTTCATCATCACCTATGCCTGTCCTCAGGTTTCTAGAAGTAATACCTTGAGTGATTGGGAATTTAGCAATTATGTTGACCATTCTCTTCTGTATCTAGTTTTGTTCTCTACTTCATCTTTTTCTATTCAAGAAAAGGGTCTTATACATTAAGAGCTTTTAAAAGTCAGGTCCCATTTCCATGAGTATTTGCTTATCAACAAGATAAGTACATTTGGTATTATTCTTGTATAGCCTTCAGGTGTATTCTTCTTCATTAAATGCTTCAAGTGAGAAGATTTCTTCCATTCTCATGGATGTAACATTGATTATTATCATCAACATCATCATGGTTTTTATAATAATTGTAATTAAAATCTTTATCATTATTTTCATAATTATTTCTGTGGCTGAAGGGCTTGCGAACGCGGTTTGTGAGCCCGTATACCCGGGTTCGAAACACGGCGGTGCTGGTTTTTTCGAAAAAGGTATAGAGGCCGGTCGTTCAGAAAGCAATGGCAAACTACTGAACGTAACACTTGCCTAGTACATCAACAGCAGCTGAAAATGCTGGTGTTGACTGCAACGTCCCGTAAGGGATACGCAACACAATTAATTACAATCATCATCATTATTATCATGTTTATGACATTAGAAATCATTACATTATTCTAACATTATCATCATAATCATGGTTATATCATTTTCATTAAATTACAGTCATCCTCATCATCTTTGAAATTCATTATTATCATTACAACAGACCATATGTGTTAACATGAACTACAAAGTGGGATTTTGCTTAAATTACACACACAGATGCTGGTGCTATGCGTAATGTATGACATGGCTTGTGTCGTGCTTAGCGCACAAAACTAGATGATAGAGATATGAATGATACTTTATACAAAGTGGTGTTATGCGCCGGAGTGTACTAAATTAGTTTTTAGTTTATGGGGTACACCGAAGCATTTCTCTAGTGATAGGCATGGCATTCCACATCAAAGTTGCTGGCTATCATTAGATTGACTGTTGGCTTATACTCCCTCTTTCTCACTCAGCATGTAACTTCACTCACTCACTCAACTCTGACATCATTCATATGTATGGCTGATAAATTCACTCAGTCCACAGACACATTCATATGGGTATGGGTGATCATATAGGAATCCTTCATCACACATTCTTCATACTGTCATGTAAAGTGGGTACTTATGTGATTTCCAAATGACAACATAACATGTTTACACCATATGGCATCACAATGAGGTCTCACCCATTCATCAGACACAATCATATCTATATGGATGACAATCATGCATATGTAGGTGCTTTACACAGAACACATTCACAGATTCACCAAGAAGGACATTACAAGGGCATCTCATCCTTCAACCTAACTTGTAGTCATGCATGCTGGTGGATTTTATGAAATGATACATTCACATCTTGTTTAACAATGATGAACTCACACATGAATCCTCACAGACATGTTATCAACAATGTCATAGTGATCATTAGACACACTTAGGCAATTCATCCAGGATTTAGCAACATGGAGTCCAGGAGTTATCACATGTTCTCATGAAATACATACAATTTAGGTGATATATCCAATTCATATTCAGGCATTATGAATTAAAATACTTCTTGCATGGCGGTTGGTTACGAACTATTATGAGGCACAAATATTATTATTGCCCATGGTTAACAGCCATGTTTATATATTTGCCTTACTCCAAGTGGCTGTACCATCACACAAATTATGAGACCTGTAGAACTCTGCTGGTTCTCATGTGCTCATGAATTAAAAGAAAACTATTTGGCTGTCCATGTGCTCATGTAAAAAAACAAATCCACTGACTAATGTGCTCCATCTACTTGACTATACACATTCCACTAAATTCTCTATTAGTGCTGGCACATGTAAACTAGTTCCCAATCTTACCAGTGGGCCACAACATTATGTCCCTACCACTGTGCTAAGAATTCTGAAGTTCCTTAAGTCACTCTAATTCATTGTAGATTCAGTTTCATGCTTAAGAAATAAAATGTATAACATGTGTCTAATGTTTTATACATTAACTAAGTTGCTTAGCTGGGAGAAAATAAACACTGTATTCTTCTCCTCTTGTACAGTTTATCTTGTGACTATAACTGAGTATAATATTATTTAGTTTGTACTATTCTTTAAGAACTCACCATTCCAAATCATTGTAGATTGAGTTGCTTGAGAATTAAATGTACAACTTGGATTAATGATTTTTATACATTAAGTCAGGTGTTTACTAATGGGAGAAAATAACATTCAATAAGGGTATTCTTAATTAATAGTTTATCTATAAACTATAACAATTAAATTAACTTCTTAATTCACCACACGTGTTCACCCGAGTCTACTTACCAACTCTCTTCTGGGAAAATAGGCTCACAACTAACTAAGATTTAAACTAAATTATATTGTTTACCTTCATTTAAAATGAATTTCTTCCACACTTCGGCGCCAGGCTTCAGATTTTTCTCAGTGCGATGTCGAGGGCTGATGTTTTTCTTCCTATCTAACTTATACTAAATTATCTTTGCTAAGTTGATTTTGAAGAGACTATCACTCCCTTCCTCATCCTATCTCTCCTGCGTCGTGTGTGTGTGTGGGTTAGTTCACAAAACAGACAGATTTTCTCCCGCATTGGCTTATATTTAGATTCATTGTTCCGGTGGTGACGTCACAATGGGTCGATGAAAAAGTCGGATTATCACTGCAGGGAATGAGCGGTGTCGAACTATTTTTATTGCCTGGAATTATTTTAGTGCATGTTACTCTTGTGAAAATGTATATCACAACATATTATTCACAAAGATAATGTGTCTCTCTACTAGTCCCCAGTAGTTTATTACTATTTTCTGAACGAAGGGTACTATATAAAGTCCCGTGTACTTGACAAAACCATAACTGTTTGTAATTAAAACTTAACTTAACCAATACATTTGTAAATAAAGTAATTCTTATTTAACACACAAGACATTTCACTTAAATTATGAGTTAAGCGAAATAAAATCACAACAGGACATCATATATCTTGCTATCTGCAGTATTTTCTATCAATTTACCTCCTACGTTTCCACTTCTTCAATAACTCCAAGTTTCTTTGAATAAGTGCTATCTCCACATCAATATCTTCTTCTTCGTATACCGTATCTTCCATACTACTATTTGACTCCGAATTTTCATCCATTTCTTCTTCATCTGTATGTCTATCACTAGCAGCAGCCAATCTTTTCTTTTCTATATCCCATCTAATTTGTCTATCATTATTTCTTAACGACCTTTCTAGTAGAGGCATATCTTTGCCGCTTGAGGAATAATCTCTCATTCTTCTATGTCTTTTCACTTCTTTTTCCTTTTGTCTCTCTATTCTCCTTTTCGTTGCTTGTCTAGTATTCTTAAATGGAGCACCTATCTCTTCTTCCATAGATTCTATACTATCATAATGGCCCTCATTCATATTTTTTTTCTTCTATCGTTTTCGGTATTGTCTGTTCTTGAGTATCATCACAAACTGGAGTTGTTATTAACTGACTTTGTGCTGGATCTTTTCTAAAAGCTGGAGTTATTGGAGCTCTTCTGGCGACTTGTTCATCTAAGTATACGGTGTCTGAATAATAATTATTATTATAATTATTGTTTCCCTTCTCATCCTCATCTCTTCTTAAGTGCTCTACGTGTGCCCTTGCCACATGTCCCGTGATCTGGTTCTTTACACTGTACGATACATTTCCTAGCTTTTCTAAAATGTAATAACCTGGAACCCAACGAGCATCAAACTTTGAGTTCCTTCTATGCTTCTTGTAATAAACTCTATCACCTACTTTAAATTGCTGTAATTTTGTATTCACGTTTCTGTACTTTTTCTGTCTTTCTCTAGCTTTAAATATGTTATTCTTTAATCTTACGTGTGCTTTATGCATTTCTTGTATAATGATCTCTTGAAAGTCTTCGCCCATATATTTCGGTCTTGGTTTTAACAGATTATCTATAGGTAATATTGGCTCTCTCCCGTGTATTAAATAACATGGTGAAAACCCCGTGCTCTCATTTTTCTTTGTGCGTATAGCGCTAAGCGCAAGTCCTAGGAATAGATCCCAATCTTTTTCATGTTCATCCACAATCTTTGCTATAACATCGTACAATGTCCTATGTTGTCTTTCGTTCCTAGCATTTGAAGAAGGTCTATAGTATGAGGTCTTTATATCTTTTATATTCAAATCTTTTAATAACTTTTCAAATTTCTTATTCACAAATTCTTTACCATTATCCGTAAGTACACTCTGTGGGCAACTAAACCTTGGTATGAATTCCTGTAAAAAGATATTAATGATAGTATCTGCGCTCTTGTCTGGGATTGCATAGATTTCCGGCCAGAGACTGTAGACGTCCACTATATGAATCAGATACACATTCCCCGATAGTGTTCTAGGGTGAGAACCTGACCTGATATATCTAAACTAACTTTTTTGCATAGGAAACTGAGGAATATCTGTATCTTGTAAAGGACACTTAATAGTTTTCATATTCCTTAATCTGCATCTTTCACACGTATCGACATATTTACAAGCAGTTTTAAATAAATTTTGCCAATAATATTTATCCGTGATCGCTTTCACTAATTTATCACGACCTAGATGACCATTCTTATCATGATATGCTTTTAAAACTTCACTTTCTAAATGTTTTGGAATATATTTCCTTAGCTGTTCGTTTTTTTCACTCATGTAATATAACTGTTCATCCTCTTGCAAAACCAAATAATTCTTCTTATACTTATTCTCATCCGTTTCTTTTAATTTCTGTTTTATTTCTAAGACTTTTGGATCTAATTCTTGTTCTTCTTTCATATTAAATTGTACTAAATGTGGGTCTTCTGTTCTAGGTTCAGACTCTTGGTCCGACGGTAAACTCTCAAAATCTTCTCTATTTATTATGGCAGAATCTAAGATATTTACTTGCCAGTTTCGGTCGTCTATCTCCGGTTCAGCTTCGTCTTCCGTGTTTCCTGATGACTGTGGATACGGGATTCTAGACAATAAATCAGCATATGTGTTACTCCTACCTGGTATGTATTCTATTTTTGTATTGTATCCCTGTAGATTCAATGCCCATGTCTGTATTTTCCTGTTCTGGACTGGAGCTTCTAACAAAGATTTTAAAGGCATGTGGTCAGTTCTAATAATAAAATTTGCGTTATGTAGATAGTAGTTACGTTTCTGAAGAGCATAATGAATAGCATAAGCCTCCTTCTCGATAGTAGACCATTTGCGCTGAGACCTGCTAAGTTTATGAGACAAGAAATAAATTGGCCTTTCATTTTTAACCCCTGGTATTCCAGATTCTTTTCCTTCATATGGTTGAACCAAACACGCTCCTATAGCATTAGCTGAAGCCTCTGTATATAGTATTAGCTGTTTATTCAAATCTGGATGTGTCAATAGTGGCACTACTGTTAAGCTATTTTTTTAAAACTCGAACGCCTTTTAACATTCATCATCCCACTTAAATCTAGCGTATTTGCCAGTTAAGTTAGTAATAGGCTCTGCTATTTTTGAGAACCCTGGAATGAAACGCCGATAATACCCACAGGTTCCAATAAAGGCACGAACTTCTTTTACGTTAGTTGGAGGAGGTAGCTCCTTAATGACTTTTATTTTGTCCTGATCTGGTTTAATTCCGTCTCTATTAATAATATACCCCAAATATTTTGTTTCTGTTTTTAAAAATTCACATTTACTAAGTTTCAGTTTGACATCATGTATTCTTAGTCTGTCGAATACTAATTTTACATGTTTTAAGTGATCATCTACATCTCCTGTTGTATAAATTAGAATGTCATCTATGTATGCCAATGCAAACTTTTGCATACCCTCTAATACTTGATTAATTAATAACATATAGTGAGAGGGCGCCGTTTTGACTCCAAAAGGCATTCGTAAAAATTCGTACGAACCTGCATGTGTACAAAAAGCACTTTTCCTTTGGGCATCTGGGGACATCGGTATACACCAGAACCCTGATCTTGCATCTAATGTAGTGAAAAAGGTGGACCCATTAAGTAACCCTAAAATATCGTCGATGACCGGCAATGGGTAAGCTACGTTTTTAGTGATTTTGTTCAACGCCCTGTAGTCACAACAAAATCGATGTGAACCATCGGCTTTGGTCACAATTACTATCGGAGATGACCACTCTGATTTGGATCTTGTTATGATCCCCGCTTTTAACATATCTTCTATTGCTTTTTCAACAATTTCCCTATTCCTTAAAGGAGTTCTGTACGGTTTTAAACTAATTGGTGGATGATCTCCAGTATCTATTTCCATTGTAACTGTTTTTGTCCTTCCCAATTCTAAATCATTAATTGCAAATACATCCTGATTTTCTTTTATAAGTTGTTCTGATACTTTCTTATTTTCTGGTGGAGTTTTTAACCGTGCCAACAATTCTTGCTCTCTTGTCATTTTGTCTAGTGAATGTATTTGGGCTATATTTCTTTTGAATGGATGGATCAATTCATCCTTCTGCACGTTCCCTTTTCTTTCGCATCTGCGTCTGTTATTAATTCTTTCACTAGGAGTTTCTGAATAATTTGTTCCCGGCATTTCTACTCTATCTGTTGTTAATATGTCACTAATGTTATGTTCTACTTTGGCTATTACACATCCTCTGTATAATTTAATTTCTCTACCTGTGTTGTTTATAATCATTACTGGAAAAGTTAAGTGTTTATCTAATGATATTATTCCATCCGGAACTTCTAGACCAGGTTCATCAATTATTTCCCTTTGCAATTCAGTGATTCTAACTGTGTGTCCTGCTACATAATATGGGTTTCTCTTCACCTTTGCCTGTATCAAATTAACCGACTGTGGTTTTAACGTCGTAGACATTTTAACTCTAACCAGTGCTGATATATGCATGTCTTCTTCCAAATCCACATATACGTCCTTGAATTTTAATTTATGCAAATCAAAAAAAAGTCTTACACCGTTTTTTGTTAAAAAATCTCTTCCTATAAGCATATTTCTATTTAAATCTTTCACTACATGAAAAAGATGTCTTACGTTGATCCCTCCTAATTTGAAATTCATTATTGTTTGTCCAATTACTTGTAAATTATGTCCTGTAACAGAGTGAAGATTATTATTACTCCTAAATATTCTGCAATTTCTCATTATTTTATATAAAAAACTTTCTTTGATTACACTAACCTGAGCTTCTGAATCAATTAATGTACGAACTCTATATTTTCCTATTTCTATTATACATGAGCTAGGATCTGTTTTCTTCTCTGTTAACTGTTTGATTTCATCTAGTTGAAAGTATTCTCTTCTTGTCCTACTATACCTGTTATTAAAATATTCTTTAAATCTTGGGACCTTGTTATTTTCCCTCCTACTACAGGTCCTATTTAATAGGTGGGGCGCCGGTTTTCCTGCGTTCTTGTACTTGTAAAACTTCTGTGTCCATATTCGACATTCCTATTTAATCTGCTATTGCCATTTCTACTTTGTGTATTCGACTGGACACGCCTGTTACCACAAAAGCGAAAAATGTGTCCCCGTTGGCCACAAAACCAACAGACTATATCTGTGTTATTTGTGTTATTTGTGTTACTTACCGTCTCACTTGTAGGATTTCTAATTTGTCTTCTTCTATTATAAGCATTTCTATCACTACCTTGTAATGTCTGTATACCTCCTCTCCTATTCCATCTGAATATTGTTTGTCCTATCTCCAAGGGCTCCTCAATCCTGTCTTCTCGACTAGTTCCTATTTCTCGTCCTACTCTGAATCTGAATCTACGTCTCAGGTTCTCTTCTTGTACCGCTATATCTACAGCTTGTGACAACCTCTCAGGGTTTTCCCTCATCAGCTTAAACTTCAGTCCATCGGATTTTATACCATCTACAAAAATCCCGACCAACATCCTCTCTACCTCTTCTCCTCGTACATTCTGTCCTAAGAATGCTTCTTCAGCCAGGTTAATCAACCTATCGCCGAACAACTGTACCGTTTCTCCAGTGTTTTGTTTGGACTGTCTTAACACCGAAAACGCATGTTGTGGGTCCGTTATTTCTGCGTACTTATGGGCCAGGTCGTCTTTGAACTGCTCCCATGTCTCATCTACTACAGCCTCAAATTTTCTTCTGATATAATCAGAAACCGGTTCTGTTGCTGCCTGATAAGCAAGTTTCATTTTCTCTTCATCTGATGCTGACACCAAATATGCATATTTCTCTATTGAAGTTACCCACTTCTTAAAATCTTTCGCCTGTCCGCTAAACTTAACAATTTCAGTTGCCATTCCTTGTTGTTTTATGACTGTGTTAAGTTTACCTATTACCGACCCTACCCCGGTCAAAACTTGTGTCAGTGAAGCTCGTTCTTCTGCCATGCTGAAATATTTCGCTGTATACTAATACAATCAAATTCACAATTGTAACAACCTAATTTAAAGATATGATCGTATGTAACTTACGTAATTCCTGATAATAATTGTTCAAACAGTCAATGGTATCTAAAATGACATTTAAAGTTTAACTAAAGGACGTAATCTTCCTCTTAAAGATCAATAATTTTCTATCTAATAGAAAAAGTTATTTATATTACCCCTTTTCTGGTTGAAACTAATTTCCCAATGGTCCAATCGAAAATCAAGTCCTACAATTTCCCCTTGACGTCTATGCTCTTGTATGCCGAGACTGCGAAGCACGGTATCTGGTATTCGAGTACTTGAATAAGGATCGACAAAGCGGCTTCCGTACTCCGTAAGGATCAATAGGGTTTGATAGGCTCCACAAGGAAAGGCTTCCAACGTTTCAAGTTTCAGTACCTTCAGCCCCTGGTTGGGCCCCTGCCAGAATTGAGCCTTCTTTTCACCCGATAACAGGGCACATCAAAGCGACGTCTTGAAAATTGGTGTAGCTCAATAAAGCGATTTAACTTTGGGTCCCCCCTTCAGCAGGTCGGCACCCCAGTGTGCCTAACCACCTCCGAGGGTTCCCTAACGGTATCGCCTTGGTTGAAAAACATTCTGATTTGGTTGAGCAAACACGAGTAAAAATTTTCCTTACTTTCCAACCAAAGGAGCAATTGGCTTGATTCTTCAGGCACCCAAGGTCACGGTTCAGTGAAAATAACGGCCTTGCGTTCGACTTAGGTATTCTTGATACAAAGAAGGTGACAGCTTCCTCAAAACCACGTTTCCACTGGAGTCAAGTTGTTTATATTCATTTTGAAATTTCTTTGCTCCTGAACTTGGACAATCCTAGCATGTGTCTGACTGACCTTGAAACATAAGGTTAACAAACGGCTGGAACAGATGACAAATCGAGCGTCATGGCCAATTTTGATGAAAATTACGTCGACTCAGGTGGCAGAAATGCGGAACAGCTTCATTAGTACTTATGTTGTACAGATGGCATTCTATTCAGAGTCCGAAAATGCTTCAACTTTTTGTCTTCCAAAAAGGAATGGTCCGGTCTTATACTCTTGTCTCGAAGGAACTAGAGAAAACTTGTTGGTTGTCCATAATTCTCTTTTCTTAAGGAAGTAGTAACAATCTCATGCCGGTTTCTATACTTCGCATTGTGGCCGCGGCATTATCCAAAAATCGAGGTGCTGGTCTACGGCACCATTTTTTAATCTTCCTGTAACAGTGCGAGCATACAGGGGATCAACACGTTCAGTTAGATTATTGTAGAATAAGCTTTATTGGCGATGGTTGATACAAAATCTCTATACAATTAAAATGCGATTCTGATGGCGACTTCTCTTCTCTAGTCCTCGGTGGTAACTGACCCCCCAACAACAAACCACGTCACGACTTGAGCATCCTTCTAGTTGTTCTCTCTTGATGCTCAAGCGTGCTGTAGGCTTGCACACCTAGCTGATATTATTCATTCTGCTACACTTACCTGTTCACACTTCACACGTCTGCATAGGTCTGTGATTCTGATTCTACTCTGGTCACTGAGTGATTGTGTGGTGTTGTGGTGTGCTGGAGGTGGTGCATATCTAGATTTATAGTACTTGGTCATATATCTGTATATTTATTTGCAGTTATATTGTACTTAACCTGCTAGCTTACCTCTCTGTAAAATGGCCACTCCGAAACTAACCACTGCAGAATTAAAGGCAAAGGGGGAAGAAATGGGATTGTCCGGTTCTGCTCTAACGGATTACATACAGGAAGTGGAGATAGAGAGTATCGTCAAGCAGAACGGGAAGATAGAAAGGCCGAGTTGGAATTGAGAAGGATGGAGTTGGAACAAGAAGCTAGGAAATTGGAAGCAGAGCAGGCTGCTAAGAAATTGGAAGCTGAGCAGGCAGCTAGGAAACTTGAATTTGAGGAAGCTGCTAGGAAACGGGAAGCGGAGCAGGAGGCTCAGAAAAGGGAGCACGAGTACCGGATGAGGGAACTCGAGTTGAAGAGTCAATCTAATGGGGAAACTGAGGGAGCAGTTGGAGGTTCCTCCGTCCCAGGCTCAACACCAGTAGGTGGACATTGGTACCATGCTATGAAGTTTCCTCTAGCGATCTACGAGGAGGACAAAGAGAAGATTGACCAGTACCTTCAACGCTTCGAGGCAATGTCTGTTGCTATGGGTCTGGATCATAACAAATGGAATCTCAAGCTATCCCAGGGATTACGCGGGACCGGCTACGAGGTTTATTCTCGCCTGCCGCCAGGACATGAGAACAATTACGACGAATTTAAAGACGGCTCTGCTGAAACGATTCGAGGTTACGTCACATACCTACCGGAAAAAATTTCGAGCAGCGAAACGAGAACCGGGGGAGTTGTTTGCCGCCTACAGTTTGCGTCTGAAATCCTATTTCCATAAGTGGATGGATTTGGCTGGGTTCGCACATGACCATGAGAGTCTGGAAGAGCTCATGGTGGTCGACCAGCTGAAGAAGCAAATGTCTAAACCTCTCAGGACGTTCCAGGGAGAACAAGGAGCGGAACGTATTGACCTCGTGACAAAATTAGCAGAACGGTTCGTCGAAGTACATGGGGAGGCAGGCAGGGGAAAACCTTTCCACTAACACCAAAAGTCAGGAGAAACATGATAAGAAGAAAGCCAAAAACTCAGGAACCAAAAAGTGGGAACCTTATGTGCAAAAATCAGAGGATAGTTCAGAGAAGAAGAAGGAGGGAAGCAAGAGCACTTAAAGCTCTACACCAAAACGACCGTGGTCGGAGAAGTGGTGTTCAATTTGTAAGTCACCCTCTCACAATACGAGGGACTGCAAATCGAAGGCTAAGAGCCCTCACTTCGCAGCATGTCAAGTGACTTCCAAGGAGGTTGTCACGGAAAATGCCAAGGTCAACAAGGAAGCTCGCCACCAGGAGAGCTCACTCAAGTCCGGCAATAGAAAATCTAGGACAGGGAAATGGTGCAATCAATGCAAGTCAAATACGCACAATGCTATTGTCTGAAAGGGAAAGTCAGGAGACTCTAAATTCGCCGTGTGCCCCGGGAAACCTAAGGTGGAGCCCACCGAACAGGTCGAGGCCGAGGAAGAGACTCCAGACCAGGAAAAACCACCTGTAGTGGAATTGGTAGAGGTTAACGGTCGTCAAGTGGAGTGTTTGTACGACACAGGACTGGACGGTGAGGCCGTGATTTCTGCGGATCTGATACATCCAGAACAATTCACAGGTGAGACATGGGAGATACAGCCTGCACAGAAGACTGCTGTAGCCATGAAGTTGCCCATTGCTGTAGCATGATGAAACAGAATTCCTCATTCCCAGTCCGACATATTTCATAACGATACTTTAAGTCTTAACGGGGACCATCCCAAATATAAGGGCTATTCTTAGATCGTATGTTCTAGAACGAGTTGGGGGAGGCGGCGGTATGCACTTGTCTTTTGATTGGTTCATAAGTAATGAGCCCACGCTATTCCTGGGCCATATTTTAAAATCTAATTAGTTTGAGCGGGGATTTCACCAGGAGCGGTCGCTAGTGTGATGTGATGACCCAACAATGCCCTTAAAGATTCAATAATATATTGTTCTCTGGACAGCAGGTACCACTTTAAAACATACTTTAATGTTGTAGTTGTGCCTGATAAACGAATGAGAAGAATGTATGAGTATTTTATGAATAAAATGTGAAAGTGGGAAACCTAACTTCTGTGCGCCAGAATTCTGAACACTGCATCTTCAACCTTGACACGTCTTTCACGCTGTATACTCCAAGTGCATATCAATCCCTTGTTGTGACTGGTTGCGTATGCTTGATGAATGTATGACACACTCATGCAGATTCGCAAACCAAAACCCCTTGTGCATTCTTCATGCCTGGGATGACTCATTCTTGACTCAACTGTACCTTTGCTCTCGTGTGAGTTAACAAATGGCAGTTTGGATTGGAATGAGTGATGAAACATGTACACGTTCCTTTGTAAAACTCTGAAAATGATGGAGTGAGTGGGTTGGTGATTTAATAAATAGCCTCTCACATCTAGTGGAAGGAAAGATGCTTCAAATATCCATATGTAAACAGGTTGTGTGTGGCACGCCAGAATTGCTAAGTCCATGTGATGCCTGGTGAGTATATGCTCAAGAGAGTTAATACAAGTTCTCTCTGAAGTATTACACTGTTACCTCTACTGTTGGATGGTTCATATAAACTAGTTCCTAAGAGAACCATAGGTGTGTGAACCTGTGTCTTAGTTGGCTGAATATAATGTATAGCTCATGCAAATTTACAAGGACTAAACATGTTTTTCCCATATGTGCTTGGTGCATATATGAACCATTGCTATGCAATTGAGCTTCTGTTACCTGCTGTGGACATTACTCAGTGGGGAAAGAGCACATGGTGATGATGATGTACCTGTGAGACAAGTCTGGTGAAAAAGGGGTGAGGTCTGGCATTGCTGTGTGAATATGGAATAGGACATTCATGCACCAACATCACAGCCATAGGAATGGATGTCTGGTCTGCTAATTGGGTAAATGCCATTAGTTAATACATAATGCATATTGCAGTTGTAAATGCCTATTTTCCATTTCCCTTCACAATGCCTGTCCCATATTGCTATGTCACAATGATTGCTGTACTGTGTCTGGTCCTACTTGTGCCCAGGTTTACTGTGGTTCAAACATGGTGGAACTTAGACCACATGAATGCTTGTAATTGTGTTAAGCTACCCCTGTCTCAGCATATGGTCTTGTGATTACCACAGTACATCAGAGTGAAATACACGGCATCATCAAACCAGGAGAGGTGTGTTTGGACCACACCCATCCTTTTCCTCCCCATCCCCAGTCTGTGTCTGTTGATGTATAATAACATTATCTTTTAACATATGTAAAGAGATGTTGTGCCATTTTATATGTCGACAGAGAACAGTATGGTGGAGAGGCCATCCATATATCATCTGGGACAACTAAACAGAAGTCCTAGATCCAGATGTGACTCCCTATCAAAATGTAGGAATCTCAAGAAGAGTTTCTCTCTCAGCTCTCTAACAGCTGAATGCATAAATGGGAGAATAACACAATCTGAAGCACTACAAATGTGGTGAACTGGACAGTGATTTTGAGTCAGTCAAAAGATCAACTGAGACTAACATCAAATCTTGTTCTATGAACTACATTCATATTGGAGAACTGTGGGGTAATTTGGGAGTGTTTGTTTATCTAAGACAAAACTTAGAAAATATCCAGCCTGATGTTCACACAGTGATTCTTGAAGAATGTGAGGAACAGTAGGGAAGTGATCTGGCTAAGTGAGTAGCTGCAATGTATGGGACATTCTGTATGTCATTATTGAAGTACCCAGTGACAGCCTTCACTAACAGCCTGATCAACCGTGAGATGCAGTACCATATCATCATATCAAATCTTGTCTTCAAGATTAATGAATCTGCCATGAAGCTTATTCTGGGGAAGCTGCTAACTGGAGCTAGTCCAACATCAATGCTGATGATAAAAGGATTCAACAGACCCAGAACAGTAGTTTCTTCCTTGAGTTGCCCATGGATAGGATTTCCTAAATTCCCAAGAGTCAGGAAATGATGATAGATACAGATACTGTAACGGAATGGTGTGGTGGTAATTGGAGAGGAGAGGTGGAGGAGAGTTATTGGGTGGTGGAGTAAATAAGTGTTGTATCTTGTTTATCAACCTGCATGTATGACATATTTTATGCATTTTCTATGCAATAATTGAAGTGTTGACATGACAGGAGATGCGGCAATGGTCACCACTCTACTCACCAACTCAATAAATTATGTATTGAATGAATCAGTTTTAAGTACATGTCCCCAGTGAATTTCTTGTACAGTTGCTGTCACGTGTTGTCTCTGGTGACTGTCTTAAGTGCTGTGGTTGGTTATACATATTGTGAAAAGTCCTGTATAGATGTTGTCAAGTATCACATGATGTCTATCTTGTACAATTGTGGTGTAAACAATTCCTTGTGAATTTATGTCCCACTTTTGGCAGGAAACTGTCATGTAGATGTCTTGTCCAACAGATGTAATGTACCGTTATTGTTGAAGTTTGTTTGTCTACAAATAAATAAAGTCCTAAAGTCCTAAAGACTAATTGAACTGATATAGGTCACAAACTGACAAAAAATATAGGGAAAGATCTATGTGACGGACGAATAGCATACTGGCAACATTATGTTGAGTGAGAGGGATCCTCAGTTGTACAGGCGCTAATAGTTCAGATCTTCTCTGGCCTTGGGTGAACTAGTTACTTCTTTTATAAATTTCTGTGTAGATACATAGTGGTCTCACAGTGGGGGTTTGAGCCAAAGAAAAATGTTCTCCAAAACAGGCTATTGCGGGAATGATTAGCTCATTTGAGTGACCTCTAGACAAAACGTGCTAAATCATAACCTTTATCTTGTTATTTAATATTCAAGATATATCTCCAGAGAACACTACAAACTAGGTCCTCTGTCAATCATCAAATAATTTCTCACAATACGAGGGACTGCAAATCGAAGGCTAAGAGCCCTCACTTCGCAGCATGTCAAGTGACTTCCAAGGAGGTTGTCACGGAAAATGCCAAGGTCAACAAGGAAGCTCGCCACCAGGAGAGCTCACTCAAGTCCGGCAATAGAAAATCTAGGACAGGGAAATGGTGCAATCAATGCAAGTCAAATACGCACAATGCTATTGTCTGAAAGGGAAAGTCAGGAGACTCTAATTCGCCGTGTGCCCCGGGAAACCTAAGGTGGAGCCCACCGAACAGGTCGAGGCCGAGGAAGAGACTCCAGACCAGGAAAAACCACCTGTAGTGGAATTGGTAGAGGTTAACGGTCGTCAAGTGGAGTGTTTGTACGACACAGGACTGGACGGAGAGGCCGTGATTTCTGCGGATCTGTTACATCCAGAACAATTCACAGGTGAGACATGGGAGATACAGCCTGCACAGAAGACTGCTGTAGCCATGAAGTTGCCCATTGCTAATGTGGAGATTCGGTCAAGGTACGTCACCGGCACCATCAAGGCCGCTGTATTGACCGATCCCATTTTTCCAGTAATCCTCGGTTGCCGGTATGTCTTTCTGGGAATGCCCAGGGAGCCAATCCATATGGGAGCAATGCAGACTCGCTCTCAGACGAGAACGGAAGAGGCAGAAGCAATTGTGACTAACCCAATGCCGGGGGAGCTACGAACTGCCCAGAGTGAGGATGCTACTTTACGTCCTTGCTACAAAAAGCTGCAGAAAAGTGCTGATCCACCAGGACGGGGGCAGTACTACATGAAGAATAGGATACTCTACAGGAGAGCAGGAAGGGGAGACAACCTATACGGTCAGTTGGTCGTCCCGAAAGCTCACCGGTCCCAGATTCTTCATATGGGGCATACCATCTCCTTTAGTGGACACATGGGTATTGCCGCCGCCATGCAGCGAATTTCCTGCCACTACTATTGGCCGGGAATGACAGAGGATGTGCGTCGGTATGTGAAGTCATGCCCTGAGTGCCAGAGGGTGGCACCGAAACACTGGCCAGCACCGGTGGTGTTGGGTGAGATGCCCATCATGAACTCTCCTTTCGAGAGGGTAGCCATCGATATCGTGGGTCCACTTCCCAGGACTAGGAAGAGGAACATGTATATACTCACAATGGTGGATTGCTGTACAATGTGGGGTGAGGCCATACCGTTGACCACGATTGACTCAAAAAGAGTGGCGGAAGCACTGATGGAGGCCTTTACCAGATTAGGCTTTCCGGATCAAATTCTGACGAACAATGGGTCTCAGTTTTGTGGAAAACTCATGGAGGAGGTATTTAGGGTGTTTCACTCTAACCACATACATACCAGCCCTTACCATCCTCAAGCCAATGGACAAGTAGAGCGTTGCAACGGCACGTTGATGACAATGCTCAGGAAATTAGCGCAGGAAAAACCTGATAGGTGAGATGAATATATCCCAGCAGCACTCTTTGCCTATCGGGAAGTTCCTCATGGCTCAACAGGACTACCACCCGCTACGTTGCTGTTTGGTCGTCCAATCAAAGGACCGTTGGAAGCCATGTTGAGGAGTTGGACTGAAGAGGGGACGTCAGAAGAAGTGATCTCATCCTACACATACGTGGAGGAACTGAAAGAAAAACTCCACAAGGGATGGACTCTGGCGAATCAAAACTTGAAAAAGGCCAGAAAAAGGCATGCGGCTTACTACAACCGTAGGTCTAAAGAAAGATCTCTAGAGGTGGGAGACAAAGCCTTGTTGCTACTCCCAACGGGAAACAACAAACTGAAGATAGGTTGGCAAGGACCATTTCCCGTGGAAAGGGTGATATCCAGAACCAACTATCAGATCCGGATCCGGGGAAAGTCGAAGATTTTCCATATCAATCTCTTGCGGAAATACGAAGAGAGACCGGGAGACAAGGCAGCTCACCTCATGGCAATGACAGTTGCAGTGGAGACGGAAGTGGGAACCAACGAGGGCAGGGAATATCCCTTGGTACACCAGGAAACCTATAGGGATGTACAAGTGAACCCTGATCTGACCTCTCAGGAGAGGGAAAAGATAACCCAGGTTCTCAAGTCTCATAAGGAGATACTGACTGATAAACCAGGACGAACGAGGTTGGTGGAGTTCGAGATGACTTTGACCACTCAAGAGCCTGTTCGCCAAAAGGTTTACCCAGTGCCATTCTCTAAAGAAAAGGCCCTGGAGGAGGAAATACAGAAACTGCTGGAGGATGACGTGATTACACCATCCACATCCCCATACAATGCAGGGGTAGTTTTGTTACGGAAACCAAGTGGAGAACACCGGTTGTGTATAGATTACCGACTTCTGAACAGTCATACACAATTTCAGGTGGAACCTTTGCCGAATCCAACTCAGTTATTCGCTAGGCTCCATAAGGCTCGGTACTTTTCAAAGGTGGATCTGAGTCGGGGGTACTATCAGATACCAGTCAAACCGGAGATTCGACCACTGTTGGCTTTCAGTACACCCAGTGGACACTACGAATTCAAGGTCATGCCCTTTGGACTCAGCAATGCACCTAGTGTGTTTACACGCATGATGAGGACTTTACTTGATCCTTTACAGGATCCGTCCATCATCTCTTTCATGGATGATATTCTGATTTCCAGTGACAGCTTGGATGGCCACTTGCAATCCTTGGAGAGAGTGTTTAATAGGCTCAAGGAGGCAGGGCTTACTGCTCGTCCAACCAAGTGCATGATTGGTTACCAGACTCTGGAATGTCTAGGTCACACCATCACTCCAGGACACATTGTCCCAGAAGAAAAGAACCTGGAAAAAATCAGAAATGCACCAAGGCAAAAACCAAGAAGGATGTACTATCTTTTCTCTCGTTGTGTGGGTTCTACCACAAATTTATCCCACATTTCACTGAACTGGGAGCTCCGTTGACGGAAACCTTGAAAAAGGGATTCCCTGACCAAATCATTTGGACACCAGAATGTGAGAATGCCTATAGTCAGTTAAAGGAGGCCTTGGTCAGCAAACCTGTATTACAGCTCCCTGACCTTTCCAAACCATTTGTGTTGAGAACGGATGCGAGTGCGATTGGGATTGGGGCAGCCTTGTTACAGGAAGGAAAAGACGATGCTTCGGTTTTGAAACCTGTGGCATACGCAAGCAAGAAACTACTCCAGGCTGAGAGGAATTATTCAACCGTCGAGAGAGAGTGCCTGTCTCTTGTATGAGCCGTGCAAAAATTCCAGCCATATTTGTATGGAGTTAAGTTTCGGGTCCAGTCGGATCATCAGCCCCTGATGTTCCTGGCTACTTCTCAGAAGCTCAACGCCCGTTTGATGCGGTGGTCGTTGTTACTTCAACCTTATAATTTCACAGTGGAGTACATTCCTGGGAAGGAACATGTTGGAGCGGACTTCTTGTCAAGACACCCAGCTCCTGAAGAAGAGGAATGAATCATCTGGATTAAACTCACGGTGGAGAAGAGTGAGATGGACTACTCTCTTAAGAGGGGGCCTATGTCACATAATAGACTAACGTGATTTAACCCGTGATGAGAAAAAAAGGCGTTCTGATTAGTGGCATGTTCGAGGCCACAGGTTGTTTCAACAAATCCAGAAAATTTAGCTGCACGTGTTTACATTTGTTCGATAGGTTAGGAAAATTCGGTAGTGAGTGAGATAAAGCCCGGCATCGCTTTGACAGTTTATCAACATTCTAATACAGATAGAACCCGTCAGATCCTGGTTACATTCAGATGTCAACCATCACAGGTCGGGTAAAGTTAACAGCTGCAGATGTGTAGGGGAAGTGAGTGAGAAGAATCTATACACCACTTTGACCGTGTAGCAGCCATCCCGGAATGAGGCGGTTTTGCATAAGGTAGTCAATATAGTCTATTTAGGCCTAATTAATATAGGCAGTAGTCTTGTTAAAACTAGAGTGTGATGATTAGCACTGTTAGTGGAAAACTAGCTAGAGTAGGGAAGTGATAATTGGCTCTGCTAGGATGAATAGGATAGCGGGGTGATAATTGGAGAGATTTAAGATGGGTTGGGAGATGGGGAAAGTGCTCAATGGGGAGGGATCTTTCAATGGTTTGCCCACTGAAGGTTTGCGCTCTGTTATTAATCTTTCCTTGTCATCGCCTGATTCGGACGTAGGTGAGGAGCTAATATGCTCTATGACAGAGTTTAGTTAGCTGTAAAATGACTGAGCAAGGCAATAGGCTTACACTCCGTCGGTAGGATCAGTGACTAGTACTATCACCAGATGTGTTGTTTTTCTCACAGGTTCCCTACCAGTTCCGAGGAAGTTCAACACTGGTTTTGATGAAGTGCAACTTCAATTAGACATAACAACAGTTGGACACTCAAATGTTTCTTACTAAAAAAAAAAAGGAATAACGTCCGAGAAGAAAGATGGTATTATGTTTACGCTGGACTCATAATCAGGAGGGTTCACCATAACATGACTCAGAAGAGCCAACCAATATAACGATTCCTGCGTGTTAAGGTTCACCTAGGATGGGTGATGATTGTTGATATGTCACACATCATACAAACATTGTTAAAGGAACCAGAACATTAAAATATAATAGTCACATGGTGTGATATATTCTAGTGAAATAGTACCAAAGACATTATACTTGAAACTAGATAGACACTAGTTAGGATCAAGGATATTAACAATAACAGTGATACCTTAGTACACATTACAAAGGATTTGTGCATTCTTTAGGAACGATAGGAACTTATGTGTAGTGTGCAACAGGTCCATGATCAGCTGTAATTTACAAACAGTATCTATTTCGGATGATCAGGAAGATGGATTACCAGGTGGCTACAGATGACAGTCGGTGTCCGGCAGGAGGGATACAGCCCTGGGTGAGATGTACTTGTTCTGACTTAACGTGCTGTGGTGTGTCCTAGCAATGATGAACTGACTATGCTGTCATCTGAGGATCCGATCCTACACACATTATAGAACACATCACACATTTTCTTCGCATACACGTCTCATATACGTTATACTTTTCTTTTAATAAATTAATCTTTATTAATTTTTAGAAGCAAGAGTTGTTGAATATGTTGCATTGGGGAAGTATGAGAGGGGGCATATTGCGACAGTGAGAGAGCGTGATAGGAAAAGGTGTCCACGGGCTGATGGAGTGTGTTGGACGGAAGCTGGTGGATTCTCCAGGATATTGATAAGGGAAAAAAAAAATTATAATGTGGGTGTTGACTCCCCCCACTCCAGGGACGACACTGTAAAGGAAGACACGACAGTTGTGTGGTAGATGGCGTCGTGCAAATGACCCCATCTATCGGTGGCAGTTCCATGTGTGGGGCCAAGCAGAGTCTCCACCAGAACCTGGGTGAATTTATTGACCGTCTCTTTGTTTCAGGTGCCGCTGTTGTCGATGCGTGGTCTTCCTTCTGTTCTGTTTCTGCAGATTCTCTTAGGCTTTATCTTCACCTTGCTGGTAACGAGTGAATGATCGGTGTCGCAGTCAGCACTATGATATTTACGAGTCAGCAGTACATTGAGGAGATTGCTGCGTTTGGTGAGCTTTTTTGGTGGTTGTGTGTCAAAGGAAGTGTTGGTCACGCACAGATTATGATGGCTGCAGAATTACAAAATGTCCATTGTCATTGATCTTCCCAACGCCAAACTGTCTTAGACATGAAGGCCAAGATTTGTGGTCAGAGCCAACCCTGGCATTGAAATCCCCCAGGATAAAAAGATGTTGTTTCTCTGGTGTTTCACTGACTTCTTTGCTAAAGTCGTCATAGAACTTGTCTTTAGATGCTGTTACTGCAGTTAGTGTTGGGGCGTAAACGCTTATAATACTAACTGGGCCTGCTTCTGTCTGGAGTTGGAGCTTCAGTATTCTTTCAGTGCCATCACTTGGTGGTATGATGGAATTAAGGACTTGTTTCTGATAGCGAAGCCAACTCCATGCTCCCTGGTCTCTCCGCACGGTTTGCCATGCCAGTAGAAAGTGAAGTTTCTCTCCTTGATGTTTCCAGATTCTTGAAGTCTGGTCTCTTGCAGGGCGACAATGTCTATCCCCAGTCTTAGTAGTTCGTTATTTATCACTGCCGTTTTGCGGGCATCGACAATCTCGAATAGATCGTCTGAGACGCCAGGGGTCATGGTTCTTACGTTCCATGTTCCCAGCCTTAAAGCCGGCTTTTGATTTGTGTTATTTTATTTTTTGTTTTGTTTTGTTGCTAGGTGTATAGATTGCATACACCATGTCCATGTGTCAGGATTTTGTCCCTAAGCTCCACACACCCTCAAGAGCAGATGAACCGTGACGAGACAACACCTTATTGACTGGGGGATGCCCAGCTTAGGCGGGCGGAAGCTGTCTAGGGAGGTAAGATGATCTCCCTTATCGTCGGAAGCAACCCCTGGCGCCTTGCTCTACGCCAATCGAGCATTAAGACTTATAACCGGCAAATGCTGCTTCCCGTGTTGTGTCACCACTTTACGCGGTGCTGAAGTGGTCTCTTCAGGGCACAAGCCTGGGCAATGGAAATCAGAGAACTACCTGTTTCCCAGTAGCAAGTTTCCCCTCTCCACGTCGCCGATGTTGGCCAAGGGAAAAGCCAATGCAACTTGACATCGGTGCCGTCGCAGGAGTTGCCAGAACTATGTTGTTTACAACATGGAACTGCCTTAGGGATTCCCTCTCCGGATTTGTCCTCAGGGTTTACTCCCGAAGCCTTTCCCATATGGGTATACCCGCAAGGTATCGGAGATTTGAGATTTGGAGTTTCCTCTCTTAGAGGAGATACCAACCAAGGCTGACATGCCCCATCTGCCCGGGAATCAATAAGGAGTGAAGTCTACCATTCTTTCTTCCTGGCAGTGACCATACTGATCAGATTACCACAGCCATTGTCTCCATTGAGAGATCCTCTACCCACCGTCACTGACTTGAAACCATAACCAACAACTATCTGTCGCCTGCTCCCAAGTCGAATCCATCACCTGCACCCATGGCTTCACGTTACCCTATTTGAGAGGTTAAACTTGTACTCCACCTTGCCCAAGGGTGTCCCGTAGGCTAGCGGAGGGAAGAAGGCGCCTTACTTGTCCTTTGATAGGGGATACCCCTACCCTCCTACCCTAAACATATAAAAAACACGGAAACATGTATACATGTAAGAACATTAAGATTAGGAAAATGTTATAAACAAGGCCGTGGAATGTGATCAACATCAAATAATTAGTATAACGAGCCACATCATGATCATTTTGCTAAGATTTATCATGCAAAGAGTTAGGAAGAAAATACAACCCGAAATACGAGAAGAACAAAGTGGGTTTGCAGTGAGAACATTAATTGAACGTTCTATGGAAGTAAACAAATACCTGCATCTTTGCTGTATTGACCAACACATGCTTTTGAAAAAAGTAATACTTGTCAGCATGATAAAGATGCTTGCAAATCTGCGAATTGGTGGGAAGGATCTTACACTTATAACAAAACATATATTGGAAACAACAAGCTGCCATAAAGATTGATAATGAATTCCATACTTCAAGAGCTGAATATTGAAGAAAGGTGGCTAATAAAGACGATACAACAATTAAAATTGAACTATTTTGGTCACTTGAAACTTCACCAAAGTTTGGAAAGAACAATAATAGAGGGGTATATGCCTGGGAAGAGAGGAAGAGGAAAGCCAAAGGAAATATGGGTGCAGGATGTGGCGGATGATCTCCAGATGAGTATATCAGACACTGGAGATCTTGCTTATGGTCGAGAGGTTTTCCGGAAGGTTGTTATGGGAGCGAGGTTCTGCAAAGGACATGCTACTGAATGAATGAATGAACAGTGACAATATTTTCACAAATATAGCAGTTATGAAAGGTATCATTATTGGGGTACGTAACGTCTATATTATTAGATTTGCGGATGATACAGTATTGATTTGTTCGTTTGGCCTCTAGTCGTGCTATTCTATAAGTGACATAGTCTTGTTCAGATTTAGTTGTGTTCCATTTTTGTGTGCCTAAAAGCCATGGAAATCGGAGGCTGAATGTAATAGCAATGGTCAACATCTACTCAGCATATGCTCCGAATACAGACTAATAATAGCAAATAGTTTTTCCCAACATCGTCGTAGCCACACAAAAAACCTGGTATAAATGGAGTGACATAGATTAAGCATCTCAAACTGACTTTATTTTACTTACGAAATCAGACAGAAGACTACTGTAGGATTCAAGAGCACTCCCAAATACAGACGTTGATACTGATCACAAACCAGCCATAGAAAAAAAGATTTCACCACACAGGAAAATAAGAAACAAAAAGGTAACAACACACGTCATCAATTATAGAGGCTTCAGGAAAATACAGTTAAAGACGAATTCAATCAAACAAAACAAAACAAAAACCAAAAAAAAAAAAAAAAAAAAAACTACATAAGTACATCCCTGATGAATACTCAGGCGTAGATAAGGAATGGACAATTTTCAAGGCTGCAACGCTCGACACACTGGAAAATAAATGTGGAACAAAGAAAGTAGGGCAGGACAAATGATTAAGAGCAGCCTGGTGGAACAGTGAAGTTAAATATAGAATATTCAAAAAGAAGGTAGCGTTCAAAACATGGATCACAACTAAATTTCAACAAGACTATGTTACTTATAGAATAGCACGACCCGCAGAAGTCGGATGTGTCGGCCTAACGGCGCAAGAACGCAGCTCTGCTGTAAACAGGCACAACGCAATCACGTCCGAAATAAAAACTCCGGATGAACGCAGAAGAAGAAGAATAGCACGACGAGAGGCCAAACGAACAATTAGAGCAACTAAAGATGAATCCTGGAGAATATACGGTGAACAGATGGCGACCCTTAGCAAAGACTACCCAAGAGCATTTTATAAACGTGTCAATACAATGAGAAACCCAACCACCATCATAAACAAAGATGATATACCAATATTTAATCCACAACAAAGACTAGCAAGGTGGGGAGAATACTTTCAAGAACTACTTAACCCCGCACATAATAACATAGAAAACCTCACTTTTATGCCTAAAAGCCATGGACAACAAGAATCGAATTTCATCCCTGCAGAAGTCAAAGCAGTTATACAGAAAAGTCCTAAAAACAAATCACCGGGTCCAGATGGAATGATCATAGAAGGAGTTAAATGGTTAACAAGACTATTTAATACAGCATGAGAAGAAAGAAAAGTCCCAGATGATTGGCAGCAGGCAACAATAGTATCAATATGAAAAAAAAGGCAATATGAGAGAGTGCGAAACATACGGAGGTATATCACTCCTGAGCCATGGAGGGAAAATGTATGCAAAACTTTTGGAACAAAGAGCTAGACCAATAGTTGAACAACAGTTAAGCAAAGTACAATTCGGTTTTCAGAAAAGTAAAAGTTGCACTGATACACTGTTTACACTTAGACAAATAAATGGAAACAAAAGAAAACTATCGAATATAGTGACTAACAGGATATTGTGTTTGTAGATCAGGAAAAGGCTTTCGATAGAGTAGACATATAAGATTATGGACCATCCTTGAAGACTATTTGATACAAGGACAATTGCTAGAAAACATCATAGCGATGTACCACTCGAGCCGAAGTGCAGTAAGAACACAAGAAGGTATATCACATATGTTCACAATAAATACAGGAGTGAGACAGGGATGTGTGCTCTCTCCTCTGCTATTGAATATCCACATGGACAGAATATCCAAAGAAGCAAGCCTTGACAGAACAGATTCGGAAAATTTAGACCACTTTACTCCAGATGAAACAACTGATTCACAGGAAATAAATGAACTTCTATTTGCAGACGATCAGTGCCTGTTTTACAGCGACGAGGGCAGACTACAAAATCATATTAATAATCTGAGCTCAACGTGCAACAGATACAATCTAGTTATAAACACAGCCAAAACCGAAGTAATGCAAGTTAGCAGATCGCCGGGCCCACTAAGTATACAGATAAATAGCACCATTCTGAAACAAGTTAAAGAATTCAAATATCTTGGAAGTATGATCACAGAAGATGGCAGATTGGACAGAGAAATCGAAAACAGATGTCAAAAAGCTAGTGCACTTACATGTCGACTATCACCCTCACATAGTTCAAACGTCTGGCAATGTCTCTCCAGGTGTACCGCTTTTACTCTCCACCTCTCTCTCCTCCCTCTCTCTCTCTCTCTCTCTCTCTCTCTCTCTCTCTCTCTCTCTCCTCGTCTCTATCCCCTCTCTCCTCTTCTACCTTACTCTGTCGAGTCGGAAGGACTTTTCCGTATTCCAACAGACACCGTCGTTACAATTGCCGTCTTCGCCGTATCGGTCACATCATGAGGGATGGAGTGTCCTAAGTCCAAGGTTTCATTGCAGTCGCTCCTTCTCCAAAGTTGGTTCATCAGATTAAGTGTTCAGTGGTGGTAAAACAAGACTGCCTGACCACTGGGCTTACCTGCCGGAGATCAGTCTCTGCGTCAGCCTCATGTGAGTTATGATGGATGCACGATCACTACGCACTTGTAATGGCTACGCATACCATGTACCCGTTACATTGTTTGGGTAGTGTATACACCACAACACCTATGCTTCAAACATTCACCATGGGGTAACATATTATATCTGAAGCATAATACAACAATAATCAAAATGCATAAAGAAAGCTACGCTAAATACCAGAACAACAAATAATCACCTTGGTGTATTTTAACTA
This sequence comes from Cepaea hortensis, assembly GCA_963921405.1. Lineage (NCBI taxonomy): Eukaryota > Metazoa > Mollusca > Gastropoda > Stylommatophora > Helicidae > Cepaea > Cepaea hortensis. Next base: position 85,663,418 of record OY992891.1, read on the forward strand.
TCTTCTGCATCATCTACATAATCTTAAAGATTATAATAAGACATATGCATAGAAACAAAGTCATAATAGCGTGATATTCCTACGTGTGTGTAAGAATAAAAGAAATATAGTAATACAGCTATATACGTCAAAATGTGGCAATGATAGTTCTCATTAAAGTGACATACATCAAACAGACGACAAGAAAGTTCGCCAATGTAGAGACTGTCGTTACTTAGAGGAATAGTTATTAGGAACTGAAGTCCACAGAAAATTCTGAACAGCATAATAATCAAGATTTACAGACAAATATATATATATATATATATATATATATATATATATATATATATATATATATATATATATATATATATATATATATATATATATATATATATATATATCACACACACACACACACACACACACACACACACACACACACACACACATATATATATATATATATATATATATATATATATATATATATATATATATATATATATATATATATTGAAATCAGATATCAGCTGACTGCATAAAAAAGACTGCATAACAAAAAAGTAAGAAGTTTGATCAAAGAAGACTGGAAAAGATACATAACGCATGTGTAATAGAAAGTAATAGAAACAATCGTATAATACGGTTGGTTAAATGGAAGAAAATATTGGCATTTTATCAGGTCTGAACATCGATGAAAACTGGCTCATAAGAATGATCAAGTCTCACAAACTGAAATCAACCAATCAATCATGTGCCATGCCGGAAAGCGTGGGCGGTCATGATTCGCCATTTCACTCGATCACCAGAGTCGTGGATCAGCTCAGTGTTCCTGTCTCGTCCATGCCATGTGGCCAAGCCATCCAGGTATTTTCCTCTCGGTCTTCCTCTTGGTCTGTTCCCTTCGATCTTGCCAGCTGTCACTAAGTTCTCCAGTCCATTTCTTCTCATAACATGTCCAAAAAATTTTGACTGTCTACGTCTAATTTCTTTAATCAATCTACGATTTTCATTTGTCTCTTGTAGTACTTGGTCATTGGTTTTTCAATCTGTCCATGGTATTCTTTGCATTTTCCTCAGAAACCACATTTCTGCAGCCATCAGATGTTTTTCAGCTTGACTGCACATTGTCTAAGTTTCACATCCATACAAAAGAACAGGCTCTATGTATCCCCTCAACACTCTTTTTCTCGTTTCAATTGACATCATTTTATTGGTCAGAATGCTTTTCATCTTGCTAAAGGCTACTTTCGCAATGGCGATTCTTGTTCTAATCTCTTCAAGGCATCTGCCATCAGATGTTATGACTGTTCCGAGATAATTGAACCGATTCACTTGTTGAAGAATATTCCCATTTACTTGTATATTACATTGTGGTGCTTCGTTCTTCCTAGTGACGACCATAACCTGTGTCTTCCTACAATTTAATTCCAACCCCAGCTGCTCACTGTGTACAACAACAGCGTCTACTAATTGTTGCAGATCCTGTGCATTGTCTGCAATCAATACTGTATCATCTGCATATCTAATGTTATTTATGTTTCGTCCTCCAATGCTGATTCCATTTAGGTCTTCTACATTTCTGAAAATATTTTCACTGTATAGGGAAAAAAGATCTGGAGACATTACACATCCCTGCCTAACACCTCTCTTAATAGGTTGATATTGTCCTACTTCATTATCAATCCTTATGGCAGCTTGTTGTTTCCAATATATGTTTTTTATAAGTCTAATGTCTTTCCCATCAATCTGTAGATCTGCAAGCATATCCACAATGTTGACATGTCTAACTCTATCAAAAGCCTTTGTGTAGTCAATAAAGCAAAGATGTATATCCTTGTTTACCTCTAAAGACGTTCAATAACTGTTCGCAGCATATACACAGCATTTACTGTACCCTTTCCTTCTACAAACCCACATTGTTCTTCCCCTATTTCAGGTTGTATTTTCTTCCTCACTCTTTGCATGATAATTCTTAGCAAAATCTTTGTGATGTGACTCATTATACTAATTGTTCTATGTTGATCACATTCTAAGGTTCCTGATTTCTTTGGGATTGCAATAAATACAGAATTACATAATTCAGAAGGTATATCTCCAGTATCATATAATGTGTTCAGCAGTCTAGTGACTTGCTCTAGTCCAAATTCTTCTAAAGCTTTAATCATTTCTGTTGTGATGTTATCTGCACCGGGGGCCTTGCCAGCTTTCATATGCTTAAGAACATTTTGAACCTCCATCTTTAAAATTTCTGGTCCTTCATTATTAAATCTAATAGCATACTGTTCCTCTCTGTTATCATTATAAAGGTCTTTCACATAATCTGTCCATACATGTAGAATCTGATCTTTTTCTATTATGATTTTGTCATCTTTAGTTTTTAGACAGCCTGTTGATGTACTTGTTCTTTTATTAGTAAGTTCCTGAATTCTTTTGTGCACTAATTTGGTATTTTGACTGCTGTGTTGTTTTTCAATTTCTAAGCTCTTTTCCTCAAACCATGATTCTTTTGCCTTCCTACATAATATTCTGACTTGTCTGTGAATTTCTTCATATTTGGCAGGATTATTTTTGTTGAGTCTTCTTGTTTCCATTAAGTGTAAAATTTCCTCAGTCATCCATTTCTTACGACCCACCGTCTTTAATTTTGGAATAGTTGTTTCTGCAGCCACATTGATTGAATTCTTTAACATTTGATCATCCACATCCTGGAATAGGATCTCTAGATCAGACAATATTTCAAATCTGTTCTGTACTTCTATGTTGAATTTCTTTTGTATTTCCTTGTCATTACTCAATGTACACAAGTCATATTTAGTGTTTCCTGTTATATACTTGACTTTCTTTAACTTTATCCTCAATGTTCCTGTGACAGGTTGGCCCACCTCTCAGATCGTTTTGTTACTAGATGGAGATAGCCCTCAGTAAACCCCTCTATGTATCCTGTATTCTTTTTTATTTTTATCTATATTTTCAAATATTAGATAAAATCGTCTTTGGTTAGTGTATTTATATACATAAAACTATAGAGAGAGTTAAATACTATTTCTTCTTATAGTTAGAAGTAGATGTAGGGTAGAGTTCGTTTACAAGCCAAGAAATCAAGTCAGGCTGAATTTTATATTCAGGTTTGGCTGTGAATAATAATTTGGCCACAGGAAGGGAACCCTCCTGGATGAGAAGTTAACTTCCGGTAGCACCCTAACGTCTGCCATTTTCTGACAGCCGGCTGGAGGGAGCAGGAGCTACTATCACGTCAACTGGCTAAAATTGAACACCTGTCTGTGTTTAAACATATTTTATTGCTGGCTCTTGTTAAGCCGAACAACACTCTAAAACATAGAAAAGCCAATGATAGTCTCCACTCCCGATAGGCCAGTCAAAATCTAGTTGCAGGGTGAGTTAATAATAATTTTGTTAAATATTTTTCTGTATGTCAATCTGCCGGCAAAATCTAAAGGCCATGCCGATCGATAATAGATACTATTAATTAAAACTAGTGTTAGTTAACTAATATTAGAATTAGGACCATGTTTGTGCCATGTGGCTTGCCGACAAGGGTAAAACGCAAAGCTCGTCACAGGTGGCATTAAAAACATGGATAAATTACATTACGTGATTCTCTAAATAAGGTATCCGCCTGCGGAAGGACACCTGAGTTAGTCAGTAGAAGATTAGAGTTAAGATAATTTAATTATGTGCTTAAACTTCGGAGCTAGCGTATTTCTCTAGATAATATACTTATTAGTGGAAGGAATTAGTTCAGAGAGTGAATAAGTTACAATTAATTATTCTTTATTAATCTCTATCTTTCCCATAGTCAGATTACTACCATGTGGTCCAATATGGCCCACTTAACAAAGTTCAAACCTTGGGGGAATTCTCCAACCCTAATATTGTTCTTGTGTATAGTGAAAGTAATCTTAAACCTAGCTAAGAAATCTTCTAGATAATTAATTATGTTTTAATTAATATAAGGAAGACTTGCTAGTAGTACAACTCATAACTCTTTAAGTGAACTTGGGGTGTTTCGTTGATTTTAATGGTTCACTCGTGTACATCGTGAAGTTATAGTTGTGGTGTGTGATTTGATTTCATTCTATGGAATTCATCAATATGTGATGTTAATTCATCGTGTGGAGTGTAGTTTGTGTGTTTCCATACTTGGAAAATGATGTGTGGTGTTTCATCGATTTAATGGGTTGTTAATGTATATGTGACGTCGGAGTTGTGGCGTCTGAGTTTCATTCCATTGAAGTCATCCCATATGTACTGTTAATTCATTATGTGAATTGTGGTTCATGTTTCCATGATTAATCATGACTTAGAATATATATTTGGAATGTGGTCTTTGAAGTAGAGCATTGTGATTGTACATGTTTGATCTAAATGTCAGCAGAGAGAATAGGATATCATTCGTGTGCTGTTTCCATTAGATCAGTGTGCTGTTGTAGATTTCAGATAAGGAATCAAAATGTGTAAATTGAGATTGTGAACAATGTGAACAAATTGAGATAATACATGCTATTGAAATTTATGAGACAAGCATGCCATACAGGATAATGACCTGGCCAAAAGAATTTACAATTCTGTCTTGAAGGATTATTCACTCCTTCTCACTGTCATTCACAGAGCCTGCACCCTGATCATCTGTAGCCGTAGTCACGACCGGTGATTGAGCTACGAACCACTCACTTGATGCAGCAGAGAGTGGAGTCCATACCACGATCCAGTCAGCACTGACAGCTTACCATCCAGGAGGCTAAGGATTATCAGATGAGTGGCTACCCACCCGTTTGCCACTGCACAGCAATCACAATTTGTCCACTATCGGCTAGAAGTCTATGATTATGGCCTCTAGCTGAACATTATCTTGTAGAAAGTTCAGGGATCTGCGTATCTCTTATGTGTCAGTGAGTTCCCAGTGGGGCTCACGTAGTGTTCTTTAGTATTAAACGTTATATTATATTTGTACTTTTAACAACTGCGTCTGTCATTATAGGATTAGCATTAGCATCATCAGATTGTGTGACGAGTGAAAGGACTACATCTATACTTATCATTCTGTCTTATCTCCTGTTGTGTGAGAATACATTAGGCAGTGGGGGTTCATTATTCTTCCAGGCACGTTAGCAGGAATAACTTGACATACTGTCTTCTTGTGTTAGTACAGTTAGTCGTCATAACTTTCCACCTGGCACTGTTTAGAAGTAGTGATCCATTCTGGGACTTTGATAATCATTCTTCTAGAATTGCGAGCCATTTGATCGCTTCTTCAGTAGTGATTAGATTCTCTATTAGTAGAAGTCTATTTAGTATCTACTTTGATCTAATTCCATCCTAGTAGAATACGTTACGCGACACTGGTGGCTCGGTCCGGGCATGACAATCCTATAGATTGTTGGGTTTAGTCGAGTATCCAACTTCATAGATATTTCTAACTTTCAGTCACTAAATAGAGATAGCTACTAATCATACTAGTTAATACAGATATATACTTAGAATCTAGGATTATAATATACTAACTAGGATTATTATAACACATAGGATTAGTAAAAGATAACATAAGTTAGGGCAAAGGTGAATTGCTGGCAAACGGGTAAGTGTTGTGTCAATTTGTAACATTTTTTATGCTTATCATTGAAGATAATATTTGTGAATCTTTGCGACAAACATATTCTTGATTAAGTGAGTGAGTTATCCAGGTGTATCAACAGATATCATCTTATTACATAACTAACATGTCTTCTGAAAAGCCACCTACTAAGGAGGAACTGCGAGAACAAGGAACATTGTTAGGTTATGAGAGTGCAGAGTTGGAAAAATATGTAATAGAAGAAGGAAGAACATGGCGCCGAGAACATCATTAAGGAGAGAGAGAAGGAAGAACGGGAGGAAAGAATTAAATTACAAATCCAGATGGCAGAAATTGAATCCAGAGAGAAGATGCGACAAGCTGAATTGGACAACCAGTTGAAACAAGCTGAATTGGACAACCAGTTGAAACAAGCTGAATTGGACAACCAGTTGAAGCAAGCAGAACTAGACAAGGACTTGAAATTAGCTGAGCAGTTAAGACAGCACGAGTTAGAACTGAGGAGATTGGAACTACAAAATCCTGATGCCTCCAGATTTAGCAGTGCCAGCTCTCCAACTGACAGTCAAGACATTTCCTCAGGACCACATATTACTCCAGGATCAATGATTTTTCCACTAGCCCACTTCGACCCGAAGGAGGATCAGATGGATGAGTATCTTGACAAATTCGTGTTAATGTGTGAAGCCTACAATCTGCCTAAGGATAAATTTAATATCAAACTCTCCCAAGCACTTCGCGGACCGGCGTATGACGTGTTTGCAAAGCTCCCTCCAGGTCTTGAGAAGGACTTTGTCACACTCAAAAATGCTCTCTTGAAACGATATCAGTTAACTTCCAGCGCCTACAGGTTGAAGTTCCGTACAGCCAAACGGTCACAAGGAGAATCATTTCCTCAGGTCGCCTCACGGTTACATACTTATTTTAACAAGTGGGTAGAACTGAGTGATTTTGATGCTACTTATGACGGGCTGGAGGAACTAATACTTGTTGAGCAATTTAAAGATGTTCTACCAAAACAGCTTCAAACATTTATTGTAGAGAATGGTGGTGCTCGGCTAGAGGAGGTTATCTCACTAGCCGAACGATATTTAACTGCCCATGGTGAAGTAGCTGCCACTAAATCTAGTAATTCTTCTACTGCTCAAAATACTCCTGCAACACAGAATAAGGGTTTTCAGCAGAACAACTCTTACGGTAAAGACACCAGAGGGCACACTGGGGGTCCGCGCCAAAATCCTGGTTTCCAAAAACAAAAGGCACAAAAACCACCAGCAAACAATAGTGTATGGGGTAAACCTTATTGCAAGAATTGCAAAAATAATGACCACCACACGAGCGTGTGCAAGAATAAACCCCCAACCCAGTATGCTGCGTGTATGATTATGGGGGCGAGTACCCAACAGAACGTAGGTTCAAGTAAGGTAACTAGGCCACCCACAGTTGAAACTATCTTGGTTGATGGTAGTCACGTAGAGTGTCTCTATGACACCGGACTACAATATGACGCCATCATAGCTAGTCGGTTAGTGAAACCCTCACAGTTAACGGAACAAACTGTGGCAGTTAGGGGTGCTACCAGGAGCTCCCAAACAAAAACTGCTAAGATAGCCATAGGAAATGTGACATCAAAGTATGTCACTGGACTCATTTCAGCGGCAGTGATTGATGATCCTGTATACCCTTTCATGCTAGGGTGTAAGTATGTATATTTAGGAGAACCATCATCACCCATGATAATGGCAGCTGTGGAGACCCGGAGTCAGGTTGTACATTCACAAGATCCTGTACTCCCAATCAACTCTCTTCCTCGGGAGATTAGGGCTGCACAAAATGAATGTCCAACTTTAGCACCTTGTTTTGGCAAACTGCCAAAAGCTAGGAATCCCCCTGTGGTGGGAAATTTCTATGTAAAAGACAAGTTATTGTACCGTAGGGCGGGAACTACAGGTACCGAACATGGGCAACTTGTCGTGCCGAAAACATATCGTGACCGAATATTACATATGGGTCATACCATATCGTTCAGTGGACATATGGGGGTAGGGGCCACTACCCAACGTATTTCGTGCCACTATTTCTGGCCGGGAATGACGGCTGATATACAAAGATATGTCAAGTCATGTCTGGAGTGTCAACGCGTGTCACCAAAACATTGGACTGTCCCCTTACCTTAGGGGAGATGCCCATTCTGAGTACACCATTTGAGCGGGTAGCCGTAGACATTGTAGGTCCTCTGCCTCGTTCTAAGAGGAGGAATGCTTATATTCTAACTCTTGTGGACACTTGTACTATGTGGTCTGAAGCCATACCGTTACCTGGTATAGACTCCAAGAAGGTAGCTGATGCCCTGGTACACATCTTTACTAGATTAGGTTTTCCCAACCAAATCTTAACTGACAATGGGTCACAGTTCCGGGGAAAACTTATGGAAGAGGTTTTCAACTTGTTCTGGACGCGCCATATTCATACCAGCCCGTACCACCCCCAGTCCAATGGGACAGTGGAACGGTTTAACGGGACTCTCATGTCTATCCTACGCAAGTTAGCCCAGGAAAAGCCTGAACGATGGGACGAATACATTCCGGCAGCATTGTTTGCTTACCGGGAAGTCCCCCATGCTTCAACAGGCCTTCCACCTGCTACGTTGTTGTTCGGAGGCCTATAAAGGGACCGTTAGAGGCAGTAATGAGGACCTGGACAGAAGAGGGAGTGGATGAAACAGTCCTCACTGCTTCGCAGTATGTAGGAGAGCTAAAACATAAACTGGAAACCGGATGGAAATTGGCCAATTCCAACCTCCGGCGTGCCAGAAAGAAACATGCATCCTATTACAATAAGAAAACTAAAGATAGGGCGCTTGAGGTAGGCGACAAGGTTTTATTATTGTTACCCCAAGGAAATAACAAACTTGAAATTGGCTGGCAGGGTCCTTTCCCCATTTTAGAGAAGCTGTCCCGCACCAATTATAAAATTTCCATTAGGGGTAAACCTAAGATTTTCCACATCAATTTACTCAAAAAATTTGTGGAAAGATTAAATGATCCACCGGTGCATCTGATGGCTCTGTCGGTGGCAACTGAGGTCGAAGAGGGAGAAAACTCAGGGGTGGAGTATCCTCTGAAGCCTCAAGAGACAGGGAACGATGTCCTCATCAACCCTGACTTGGAGACGTCCGAGTTAGAGAAGATGAAACGAGTTCTAAGGTCTCATGCCTCAGTGCTAACAGATCATCCGGGTAGGACAAAACTGGTCGAATTTGACATGAAATTAAATACCTTGGACCCAGTCCGACAAAAACACTATCCGGTCCCATATGCTAAACAGGACGGGTTCAAGAAGAGATTAAGCATCTTCTCAAGGAAGGGATCATTTCTCACTCGGAATCTCCTTACAGCGCCAGTGTAGTGCTCCTACGGAAGCCAAGTGGTGAGCATAGGCTATGTATTGATTACCGCCAACTAAATGGAGTGACGGAATTTCAAGCTGAACCCTTACCGGATCAGGGACTGTTATTTGCCAAACTTAGTAAAGCCAAATACTTTTCCAAGGTAGATCTTAGTAAAGGATATTACCAGATACCGGTCAAGAAGGACATCCGACCATATTTAGCCTTCAGTACAGCAGATGGCCATTATGAGTTCAACGTGCTTCCTTTTGGGTTAATTAACGCCCCTGGGGTGTTCACACGCATGATGCGGTTATTACTAGATCCACCGAAGGACCCTAATATTAGCAACTTCATGGATGATATTTTAATTGCTTCAGAGACGTTTGAGAGTCACCTACAGTCCCTAGACAGGCTGTTGGGAAGATTGGCGGAGACGGGACTGACCGCTAGACCTGCTAAATGCCAGTTAGCTTTTAGCCAGCTGGAGTTCCTGGGGCATACAGTAACGCAAGGACACATGTTCCCGGAACAGAAGAATATTGAGAAGCTGTTGAAAGCTACCAGACCCAGGACAAAGAAAGACGTGCGATCCTTTGTATCCTTAGGGGGTTTCTATCAAAAATTCATTAAGAACTTTAATGTGCTTGTAGCACCATTGACTGGTGCAACAAAAGAAGCGGCACCAGAACAAGTAAAGTGGACTCCTGAATGCGAAGAAGCATACACCGCATTAAAGGACAAGCTCACTGATAGACCAGTATTACAGTTACCAGATTTGTCTCGCCCATTCACGCTGAGGACGGACGCGAGCAATGTTGGAATTGGGGCAACGTTATTACAACCCGGCCGGGAACAAGCAGAAATGTTATTCCCTGTAGCATACGCAAGCCGGAAACTCAACGGGGCTGAGAAAAACTACTCTACCATTGAGAAGGAATGCCTAGCTTTGGTCTGGGCGATTCAGAAATTTCAACCATACCTGTATGGGACGGAATTTACGGTACAAAGTGACCACCAACCCCTTATGTTTCTTGCATCATCTAAACAACTGAACACCCGGTTGATGAGGTGGTCCTTATTATTACAGCCTTATGCATTCAAAGTAATATACATTCCGGGCAGTCAGAATGTAGGGGTTGATTTTTTGAGTAGACATTGTGCTATTGATGAAGAGGGGGACCTGTCCAAATGACCCATAACCGTCAGAGTAAGGGCTGACAAAACTATATGAGAGTTCGGCTGGAGAAAAAGTTGCTTCTCCAACTTTTTTTTGAACGGTGGGCATTTGTGACAGGTTGGCCCACCTCTCAGATCGTTTTGTTACTAGATGGAGATAGCTCTCAGTAAACCCCTCTATGTATCCTGTATTATTTTTTATTTGTATCTATATTTTCAAATATTAGATAAAATCGTCTTTGGTTAGTGTATTTATATACATAAAACTATAGAGAGAGTTAAATACTATTTCTTCTTATAGTTAGAAGTAGATGTAGGGTAGAGTTCGTTTACAAGCCAAGAAATCAAGTCAGGCTGAATTTTATATTCAGGTTTGGCAGTGAATAATAATTTGGCCACAGGAAGGGAACTCTCCTGGATGAGAAGTTAACTTCCGGTAGCACCCTAACGTCTGCCATTTTCTGACAGCCGGCTGGGGGGAGCAGGAGATACTATCAAGTCAATTGGCTAAAATTGAACACCTGTCTGTGTTTAAACATATTTTATTGCTGGCTCTTGTTAAGCCGAACAACACTCTAAAACATAGAAAAGCCAATGATAGACTCCACTCCCGATAGGCCAGTCAAAATCTAGTTGCAGGGTGAGTTAATAATAAATTTGTTAAATATTTTTCTATGTGTCAATCTGCCGGCAAAATCTAAAGGCCATGCCGATCGATAATAGATACTATTAATTAAAACTAGTGTTAGTTAACTAATATTAGAATTAGGACCATGTTTGTGCCATGTGGCTTGCCGACAAGGGTAAAACGCAAAGCTCGTCACAGGTGGCATTAAAAACATGGATAAATTACATTACGTGATTCTCTAAATTAGGTATCCGCCTGCGGAAGGACACCTGAGTTAGTCAGTAGACGATTAGAGTTAAGATAATTTAATTATGTGCTTAAACTTCGGAGCTAGCGTATTTCTCTAGATAATATACTTATTAGTGGAAGGAATTAGTTCAGAGAGTGAATAAGTTACAATTAATTATTCTTTATTAATCTCTATCTTGCCCATAGTCAGATTACTACCATGTGGTCCAATATGGCCCACTTAACAAAGTTCAAACCTTGGGGGAATTCTCCAACCCTAATATTGTTCTTGTGTATAGTGAAAGTAATCTTAAACCTAGCTAAGAAATCTTCTAGATAATTAATTATGTTTTAATTAATATAAGGAAGACTTGCTAGTAGTACAACTCATAACTCTTTAAGTGAACTTGGGGTGTTTCATTGATTTTAATGGTTCACTCGTGTACATCGTGAAGTTATAGTTGTGGTGTGTGATTTGATTTCATTCTATGGAATTCATCAATATGTGATGTTAATTCATCGTGTGGAGTGTAGTTTGTGTGTTTCCATACTTGGAAAATGATGTGTGGTGTTTCATCAATTTAATGGGTTGTTAATGTATATGTGACGTCGGAGTTGTGGCGTCTGAGTTTCATTCCATTGAAGTCATCCTATATGTACTGTTAATTCATTATGTGAATTGTAGTTCATGTTTCCATGATTAATCATGACTTAGAATATATATTTGGAATGTGGTCTTTGAAGTAGAGCATTGTGATTGTACATGTTTGATCTAAATGTCAGCAGAGAGAATAGGATATCATTTGTGTGCTGTTTCCATTAGATCAGTGTGCTGTTGTAGATTTCAGATAATGAATCAAAATGTGTAAATTGAGATTGTGAACAATGTGAACAAATTGAGATAATACATGCTGTTGAAATTTATGAGACAAGCATGCCATACAGGACAATGACCTGGCCAAAAGAATTTACAATTCTGTCTTGAAGGATTATTCACTCCTTCTCACTGTCATTCACAGAGCCTGCACCCTGATCATCTGTAGCCGTAGTCACGACCGGTGATTGAGCTACGAACCACTCACTTGATGCAGCAGAGAGTGGAGTACATACCACGATCCAGTCAGCACTGACAGCTTACCACCCAGGAGGCTAAGGATTATCAGATGAGTGGCTACCCACCCGTTTGCCACTGCACAGCAATCACAATTTGTCCACTATCGGCTAGAAGTCTATGATTATGGCCTCTAGCTGAACATTATCTTGTAGAAAGTTCAGGGATCTGCGTATCTCTTATGTGTCAGTGAGTTCCCAGTGGGGCTCACGTAGTGTTCTTTAGTATTAAACGTTATATTATATTTGTACTTTTAACAACTGCGTCTGTCATTATAGGATTAGCATTAGCATCATCAGATTGTGTGACGAGTGAAAGGACTACATCTATACTTATCATTCTGTCTTATCTCCTGTTGTGTGAGAATACATTAGGCAGTGGGGGTTCATTATTCTTCCAGGCACGTTAGCAGGAATAACTTGACATACTGTCTTCTTGTGTTAGTACAGTTAGTCGTCATAACTTTCCGCCTGGCACTGTTTAGAAGTAGTGATCCATTCTGGGACTTTGATAATCATTCTTCTAGAATTGCGAGCCATTTGATCGCTTCTTCAGCAGTGATTAGATTCTCTATTAGTAGAAGTCTATTTAGTATCTACTTTGATCTAATTCCATCCTAGTAGAATACGTTACGCGACAGTTCCTGTGAGTAATCTGTGGTCACTATAATAATCAGCACTGGGAACTGTTTTTGCTACTGTTAGCGCGTTTCTAAATCTTCTGCTAATGAGAATGTAGTCAATCTGGTTTCTAATCCTGCTATCAGGACTCCTCCAGGTCCATAATCTTCTAGGGTGTTGCTTGAACGAGGTGTTTCCTACAATCATTTCCTGTTCTTTTGCTTATAATACAAACTGAAATACTGTAGCCATTTTAAACAGCACAGTAATGGAAGGTCTGGAAAACAAGGTAGAGCTCTTTAAAGACACACTGGCATGAACACGAATAGGCAGCGGCAAATACCTAAAGATCAAGAATCTTTCTCGCTGGTAGTGACGAACGCGGTGCCGTGTAAGGGATTAATTGCATAATTATGTTGCTATTGTGTGCAGTATGTTGAGTAATTGCATCAGCATCTAAAATCTGCCTTGACTGCATAGTCATTTTGTTGGGGGATGTTGATGTTTTGTGTGTGCGTGTGTGTGTGTGTGTGTTTTTTGTTTTTTTGTTGTTTTTTTATTGTTGCATGAAAAAGATTATTCATATAAATATAACTTCATTATGGTTTCCTAAGCTAAACCAGACACGGTTACATGTCAGGATCCAGGACTTCAGACAGAGACAAATGAGGTTGCTGTTGTTTGTACAGTGCTCGGAGTGTACCCAAGTCTAGTCTGTCAGTTTACATGGATTATTGATGTAAGTATACTAGTGTATTTTGTGTGAAATTACAGTCAGACACTGACTATTGTGTTCACTTATTAAAGTGGTAAGGCAATATTGTCTGGAAAGAACTGCCTGTTATGGTTAGAGATGTTTCGTATTCATGTATAGTTCATATGTGGACAAGTGATTAAAGTCATTAGTGTGGTTGATGTCATTTAATTAAAAATGTAAGGACTTTTTATATCACAAGCTGCGTTGAATATATGATGCTAGTTCCATATGTTCAGACCAATAATCACTCGATGGGTGACACAGTGAATATCTCACTGGCTACCTTTATTGTCCAGGAAATTTTCTTGTATTCATTTTATGCTGGGTTCACCTGGGATACAATGAAAAGAATATCCCTGACTCAAAGGTGTTGTGTTTACATAAACCACCAGCCATGTGGGCAGGCATCCTAGCCACTGCACTATTGCAGCTCTCATTATTATTTGGGGTATTGACAATTAGAATGTACAATTGTAGGCATGAATGAATGAAATATATAGAACCATGACAACTTTCTGAAATTCAGTGAGCAGCAGCAGCATGGTTGTGTATTGTGGTATTGTGGAAAGTTATTGTGTCTCAGGTAGAAGTTGTCTCAGGTAGAAGCTGTCTGAGATAGAAACCTACATGGGAATTATACAGCCGAGCAACATATAGACATGTTCAGTGTCTATTGACAACATTTGATAAATTCCGAAAGGACAAGTTGTTGCGTTTCTTGGCAAGAGATAATATCAGAACTGAAGAGCAAAACACAGGACAGAACTACACCTAAGAGCAGCACTCCATGGACTATGTCAGCAATCCAAAATAGTTATAATATAATGGATTCCATCACATTTCAATATACCTAGAAATGAAGAGGCTGACAGATTGGTCAAGCAGGTGGAGACTACCTCAGTCTAATATAGACATAGCCAATGATGAGGCCAAGAGGTTTACAAGAAGCACTTATAGAACCAAGTGTGAGTCAGTGCATCAAAGCCACCAGAAAGAGCATGCATATAACATGCTCGACCGAAGTGAACAAGTAGCAATCTTCCACTTCTTCACAGGATATAACAGGCTGAAATACCACCTGTTCAATAAACTAACAATAGGTAGATCCTGTTGAATGTAATTGTGCAATTATAAAATGACAGCTAAAAATTTGCTGCAAGGATGTCCAACATATGTAGAACAGAAAAAATCATATTGTCCTACACCTGCTCCATTTGAGGGCAAACTCTTTGGGAATGTTACTAAGTTGACGTCGGCTGCAGCTTTCTTTAAATATATTCAGATTGGCATTTGAAGGTGTGCTAAGAAGAAGATATTGTATTTGTGAGAGTGGTCAAGTGTTACATGTATTCTACATTATTGTATGATAGAAATATTAACAAAGAAAAATCATTGTGAAGGCATAAGAGAAACGTTTAAAATGTGGTTGTATAGGCAGATAGGAAGCATAGCATGACAGGAGAAGAAAATAAACAAAGAAATATTTAAAACCTGGGATTGAAGAATACACTAAAAATGAAATCAGAGTCAGAAAATCTAGGCATTTCAGCCACATAAAGTGATAGCTTATGTTTAAAGGATGTGGTGGAGGGGAAGTATACAAGAGGAAGACAATATTGCATGTGGGTGGAAATGGACTGAAAGGAGTCAGTGTGAATACACCATGCAAACCCACAACCAAACGTGTTGAAGATTCAGTTTAGCAGACCATACATGTAGAGATGGCACTTGATGATGATCATGAACTGTGTTCCTTGCAATATTGGCTTCATTAGAAACTATTATTTTGCAAGAGCATCATTCATAGTTCTCGCAGTGCTAGGCAGCAAGATCTAGTCACACTGAAAGTCCTCTTTAAAATAATAGGGTGTGCTGTTGGGGAATAATGGTCGTACAGGGCAAGGAGGAGGAGGGGGGGGGGGGGGGTGATGAAAGGAGTTAAAGGAAGAAATGTGCTGGAAAGAGAATAACATGATGAAAATCTGACTGGCGTGAGATTTGATACCTGGCTACCAGTTAGTGGAATTGTGATGAGGTCACTATAGTGCCGGCCATCTTTACTTTCCAGAACATGTCCTGGTTCCCACTTATGGCTAGGTCGAACTGGTCAATGTTTCTTTTTTGTTAATTTTCAATCCCTGTCTTAATGGGAATTCAGTTTGTGTGTATGCGTGCGTGCGTGCGTGCGTGCGTGCATGTGTATGTGTGTGAACACACTTCTTGCAAATCATTGACTTGATATAATTCGTCATAACAGTCAATGTTATCTCCAGAATATGCTCTACCACATTCGACATGGCTTGAATGTGTATTGTTTTGGTAATTGAAAATATTACACATGTTTCCTGTTGTGGCAAACAATAGGTAAACTGTCCAAGTTTGTATCGTTATCTGTTGAAATTATGTCTTGTAACAAATGGTTGACCTGTATTCTGATGATAATTAATCATTCCTAAGTTTGCTTCATTATTCAATTATGAAAATAAATAACCTTTAACCTAAGTTATGTTCTTTTTATGGGGTGGAGGAAGGTGGGTCGGGGTACACTGTATATTTATTAGAATATCTGTATCTAGCTTGGTCAATATAATTCTAACAATATTAATTATGATGCAAGTGTACATTATTCGATAAAGGAGAGCTGTTGAATATTGGCTTCTAAGATTAGGTTACAATTGTAAAATTATTATTGAAACTGACTTAAAATTATTAGGCAAGCTGATTTGATAAGATTATGTATTGGTGAGTTATATAAATAATATTTATACACATGCATGTCAATTTTATTTTAGGTAGTGTTAGTTGTAACTGTGTTTCATGTTGACAGAATACACAGAGCCGCATTATACAGAAAAGTTTAGTAGAATATAACAATTTGGCTGGATGTGGGGAAAATAATTACTGCAATCAAACATGTAGTTTCAAGATTCCAGCTACGAACTTCACACGTGGAAAACACCAGTTTCAACTTCTGGCATACCCAGATGTCACAGGGCAGGACAATGACATGGTTTATGGGAAAAATAACACACAGACATCTCCAAAATATGTAGGTAAGTTTATGCTCAACTTGTGTCAGTAGGCTATAATTTAGCATGCACTTAGTTTTTTTTTGTTATCAGTTCATGGAATAAAATGAAATGAATAGTCAGTTATATTTTAACAGTTGCTGTTATATTGTGTCTGTCAGCAGTCACACTGAAACATTTTCATGATGGTCACTGATATGTGCACATTATTTATAAACCACCTTGATATAGAGTGGAAATGACCACGTGTTCACATGCACCCGCTGTGAACGGACATTTACAGCGCAAATTGGCCTTATCAGTCACATTCCCTACCGCCATAGGTAAAAGTTATTATGCCTTTTTAAAGCACAAACTATCGTCTGACAAGACGGCAAGGTGCCAATGTATGATATGGATCAATGTACGTCTATAGACGGAGTGACTATAAATTTCGTAGACACTAGTGGACAGTCTCAACTTTCTACAAATGTCTCATTTGTCTCCACTTTAAGTGGTATTGGGGCGTGCATGTTCCATTGACATCTAGTGTTATGTCGTTGGTAGCATAGTACTGATAGTGCCTACAATGACAAACAATTCAAGTGATAGGGATCAGAGAAAGTGAGACACAAAACTGCCAGCCTGTAGGTAGACTGTGGACAGTTAATGTTAAACCTGAAAATAAAGGCTTGTCGAAACTGGATGCACTAAGCCACAGGTTTGATGAACCAGTGTGACATAATTCTCTTTTTCATGATGTCATGAATTAAAAGAAAGCAGAATATTGCCAATCCCAGAGCTTTCATCCAGCAGAGAAACTGCAGAATAAATGTGTCTTGTGATTGATCCCTAGTCTCATACCCTACTACATCCCTGCATACCTGGGTGTCGTAAGTAATCCTTTATTACTTTTAGTGTCGTCCCTGGAGTGAGGGGAATCAACACCCACAATTTTATAACCCAATATTATTGTCCTAGAGAAACCACCAGACTCCGTCCACAAAACTCCTTCAGTCTGTAGACACCTCTTTCTTACTCTCACTCACCCCTGGATCATGCCCCCTCTCATTCTTCCCCATCATAACATACTCAACAACTCTAGCTTTAACAAATAAATACAACAATTAATTTATTAAAACAAAGAGTATGTGTGTGAGAAGTGTGTATGGGTAATGTGTAGAATGTGTGTCGAATATTCTAATGTGTATGTAGAATCAGACCAGTGAATCAGGAGCAAAGTCTGTTACACCACTGTGCTGAGCACACAACAGCACCATGTATTCCGGACAGTGAACCTCACCCAGAAGATGTTTCTCCGTCCATGTGACGACTTTCTCCGATAACGCTCGAACAAACAGGCTGCTGGTCATCAGATAGACATTGTTCGATCTTGGTCTTCACTCTAACAAACACTGTGAAGTTACTCTGTTTAATTATGTTTGTTGAACAGAGATTCTTTCAATTCACTTAATTATCACTTGGGAAAATCTACTGTTCATCAGTCACTGGTTATAAGATTTTCCCCATCTTTAAAAAACAACCTATTAATGTTTCTAGGTATATATATATATATATATATATATATATATATATATATATATATATATATATATATATATATATATATATATATATATATATGTGTGTGTGTGTGTGTGTGTGTGTGTCCTTGGTATATGAGTTATGAATCTTCGGTGATGAAGCTTATCACTCAATAAAACAACACTTATGTTCATCAAGTCCGGCTCAGCAGAAGCCAGGTTTCTGCAGACCAACTAGGTTCTGAGCCCCGTGTAAAAGCCTCTCAGTAACCACTGTCTTCAATCCGTGAGCCATCATTGTATAAAACTTTTAAACTGCTTCTTCGTAACTAATCGTCGCACACTCAAGTGGAACCATGTGCCTATTTCCGTTTGAAGATTGGGACTATGCAATCACAGATTGGATCTATGTCTGCCGATAAATATCAACACTTGGACACTATAGTCTCTTTCTAGAAAACAACTCGGAAACTGCACCGATCCTTAAAACGTCAGAAATCTTGGTCGACTAACACAACTTGTTTACCTCAAAGTCGGGGCTTGAGTGACGTCACCAAGAAGTCTAGACGCTAATCAGTCCAGAATCTGGTTTTCTCCGCCTGTTTTAGACTGACTGGAATCAATCCGCCGTCTATTTTGCTTTCATCTGGGACTTGTTTGTCTCCTGCAACAATGGTCTGGTCTGCCTGTGAACCAGGTTTTTTTTCCCCACATCACAGAATCCATCCGACGTGTATTCAGACATTTTGTCTACACTTCAAAGGCTAACTCGCGCCTTGGCAGACGTCTGGCGTTATTGTTCGTCTCGAGCAACAACTTGTTAACAAAATGCCGACCGGGTGTAGACATTTGACGCGACTTATTTTGTTCACGTTTCGTCTTCGTTGTCGGTAAGATTGTTGTCGATTTGTAGTCCATTCTGTGCGCGCGTGTCATTGTGTTTTCTAAGCGGCGTGCTACCCTTACCGCCCCAATAGTTTAATATTGTCATAGTGTGTTTCATGTAGTTTTGTGTTGGTTTGTATTTGTTTGTCCTGTGCTGACGAAGGCTTTGGCCGCAACGTCCAATTTGTCTCTTGTAGTCGTGTTTTAGTAAAACTCACAATCTACTTCTCGTTTATTTGGGTGATTCATTCATACAACGTCAAAGGGTTGCCGGTGTCTGTGCAGACGAATGTCTCTTTTTTTCATCGATCGAAACTATCAAGTTTATTTTTCGTGACATAGGCCCCCTTCTAAGAGAGTAGTCCGCAATAACTCTTTCTCCTTGGAGGTTCGATCCAGATGATCTAATCCTCTTCTTCAGGAGCTGGATGTCTAGACAGGAAATCAGCTCCAACATTTTCCTTCCCAGGTATATACTCCACTGTAAAGTGGTATGGCTGAAGTAGCAACGACCACCGCATCAAACGGGCGTTGAGCTTGTGAGAAGTGGCCAGGAACATCAAGGGTTGATGATCCGACTGAACTCGAAACTGAACGCCATACAAATAGGGCTGGAATTTTTGCACGGCCCATACGAGAGACAAACACTCTCTCTCGACGGTCGAATAATTCCTCTCAGCCGGGAGAAGTTTCTTGCTTGCGTATGCCACTGGTTTCAAAACCGAAGCATCGTCTTTTCCTTCCTGTAACAAAGCTGCCCCAATCCCAACCCCACTTGCATCCGTTCTCAACACAAATGGTTTGGAAAGGTCCGGGAGCTGTAACACAGGTTTGCTGACCAAGGCCTCCTTCAACTGAATGTAGGCACTCTCGCATTCCGGTGTCCAAACGATTTGGTCCGGGGATCCCTTTTTCAAGGTTTCTGTTAATGGAGCTCTAAGTTCAGTGAAATGTGGGATAAATTTGTGGTAGAACCCACACAACGAGAGAAAAGATCGCACATCTTTCTTCGTTTTTAGCCTTGGAGCTTCTGATTTTCTCTAGGTTCTTTTCCTCTGGGACAATCTGTCCTGGAGTTATGGTGTGACCTAGAAATTCCAGAGTCTGGTAACCAATCATGCACTTGGTTGGGCGAGCAATAAGCCCTGCTTCCTTGCGCCTATTGAAAACTCGTTCCAAGGATTGTAAATGGTCATCCAAGCTGTCACTGGAAATCAGAATATCATCCATGAATGAGAGGATGGACGGATCCTGTAAAGGATCAAGTAAAGTCCTCATCATGCGAGTAAACACACTAGGTGCATTGCTGAGTCCAAAGGTCATGACCTTGAATTCGTAATGTCCACTAGGGGTACTGAAAGCCAGCAGTGGTCGAATCTCTGGTTTGACCGGAATCTAATAATACCCACGACTCAGATCCACCTTTGAGAAATACCTTGCCTTATGGAGCCTTGCGAATAACTGAGTTGGATTCGACAAAGGTTCCACCTGAAATTGTGTATGACTGTTCAGCAGTCGGTAGTCTATACACAACCGGTGTTCTCCACTTGGTTTTCGTAACAAAACCACCCACGCATTGTATGGGGATGTGGATGGCGCAATCACGCCATCCTCCAACAGTTTTTGTATTTCCTCTTTCAGGGCCTTTTCTTTAGAGAATGGCACTGGGTAAACCTTTTGGCGAACAGGCTCTTGGGTGGTCAAAGTAATCTCGAACTCTACCAACCTTGTTCGTCCTGGTTTATCAGTCAGTATCACCTTATGAGACTCGAGAACCTGGGTTATTTTTCCCTCTCCTGGGAAGTCATATCAGGGTTCACCTGCACATCCTTGTAGGTTTCCTGGTGTACCAGGGGATATTCCCTGCCCTCGTTGGTTCCCACTTCTGTCTCCACTGCAACTGCCATTGCCATGAGGTGAGCTGCTTTGTCTCCGGGTGTCTCCTCGTATTTCCGCAAGAGATTGATATGGAAAATCTTCAACTTTCCACGGATCCGGATTTGATAGTTGGTTCTGGATATCACCCTTTCCACGGGAAATGGTCCTTGCCAACCTATCTCCAGTTTGCTGTTTCCCGTTGGGAGTAGCAACAATACTTTATCTCCCACCTCTAAAGATCTGTCTTTAGACCTACGGTTGTAGTAAGCCGCATGTCTTTTTCTGGCTTTTTTCAAGTTTTGATTGGCCAGAGTCCATCCCTTGTGAAGTTTTTCTTTCAGTTCCTCCACGTATTTATAAGAAGAGATCACTTCTTCTGACGTCCCCTCTTCAGTCCAACTCCTCAACATGGCTTCCAACGGTCCTTTGATTGAACGACCAAACAGCGACGTAGCGGGTGGTAGTCCTGTTGAGCCATGAGGTACTTCCCGATAAGCAAAAAGTGCTGCTGGGATATATTTATCCCACCTATCAAGTTTTTCCTGTGCCAGTTTCCTGAGCATTGTCATCAACGTGCCGTTGAAACGCTCCACTTGTCCATTGGCTTGAGGGTGGTAAGGGCTGGTATGTATATGGTTAGAATGGAACACCCTAAATACCCCCTCCATAAGTTTCCACAAAACTGGGACCCATTGTCCTTTAGAATTTGTTCAGGGAAGCCTAATCTTGTAAAGGCTTCCATCAGTGCGTCCGCCACTCTTTTCGAGTCAATTGTGGTCAACGGTATGGCTTCACCCCACATTGTACAGCAATCCACCATGGTGAGTATGTACATGTTCCTCTTCCTAGTCCTAGGAAGTGAACCCACAATATCGATGGCTACCCTCTCGAAAGGAGAGTTCATGATTGGCATCTCACTCAAGACCATCGGCGCTGTCCAGTGTTTCGGTGCCACCCTCTGGCACTCAGGGCATGACTTCACATACCGACGCACATAACCTGTCATTCCCAGCCAATAGTAATGTCAGGAAATCCGCTGCATCGTGGCGGCAATACCCATATGCCCACTAAATGAGATGGTATGCCCCATATGAAGAATCTGGGAACGGTGGGCCTTCGGGACCACCAACTGACCATGTAGGTTGTCTCCCCTTCCGGCTCTCCTGTAGAGTATCCTATTCTTCATATAGTACTGCCCCCGTTTGGGTGGATCAGCACTTTTCTGCAGCTTTTTGTAGCAAGGACGTAGAGTAGCATCCTCACGCTGGGGAGTTCGCAACTCCCCTGGCAGTGGGTTAGTCACATTTGCTTCTGCCTCATCCGTTCTCGTCTGAGAGCGAGTCTGAATTGCTCCCATATGGATTGGCTCCCTGGGAATTCCCAGAAAGACATACCGGCAACCGAGGATTACGGGGAAAATGGGATCGGTCAACACCGCGGCCTTGATGGTGCCGGTGACATATCTTGACCGAATCTCCACTCTGGCAATGGGCAATTTCATGGCTACAGCACTCTTCTGTGCAGGCTGTATCTCCACAGTCTCACCTGTGAATTGTTCTGGATGTACCAGATCCGCATAAATCACTGCCTCCCCGTCCAGTCCTGTGTCGTACAAACACTCCACTTGACGACCGTTAACTTCTACCAATTCCACTACAGGTGGTTTTTCCTGGTCTGGAGTCTCTCCTTCGGCCTCGACCTGTTTGGTGGGCTCCACCTTAGGTTTCCCGGGGCACACGGCGAATTGAGTCTCCTGACTTTCCCCTGCAGTCAATAGCATTGTGTGTATTCGACCTGCAGTGTTTGCACCATTTCCCTGACCTTGATTTTCTGGTGCCGGACTTTCGTGAGCTCTCCTGGTGGCGAGCTTCCTTGTCGACCTTGGCATTGTCAGTGTCC
>OY992891.1:85691123-85891123 GCA_963921405.1 Cepaea hortensis
GACTGAGACGGTGGCATGGAGGAATATCATCAGCAGAGTTGATCCAGAACACCAAAGACCGAGATCTGTGGAGAGCCATGAACGCCTACGTCAGCTGGCACGGCACTTGATGATGATGATGATCTATCTATCTATCTATCTATCTATCTATCTATCTATCTATCTATCTATCTATCTATCTGCCTACCTGCCTGCCGGCCGGCCGGCCGGCCGACCGACCGACCGACCGACCGATATCTATCTATCTATCTATCTATCTATCTATCTATCTATCTATCTATCTATCTATCTATCTATCTATCTATCTATCTATCTATCTATCTATCTGCCTGCCGGCCGGCCGACCGACCGACCCACCCACCCACCCACCCAGTCACCCAGCCAGCCAGCGAGCCACCCACCTACCTTTCTGCCTACCTACCTACCTACCTTTCTGTCTGTATGTCTGTCTGACTGTCTGTCTGTCTGTCTGTCTGTCTGTCTGTCCGCGCTATTAAATATTGATAAAAGTTACTGGAAAAAACGTCAGGATCATGTGTTGAAAGAGGAAGAGGACTATTGGAGAAAGGATGGATTGAAGGTTGTATGTTCGATTCCGGGCCGCGTCCTTCATTTCAAGAGTGCATTTTTTCCCGGACACTCCCGAGGGTCGTCGCTGGAGCTACGGAGTTCGTGATTTGTGCGACGCTTTCCGCGCTGCGGAAAGAAACTGAGCCATATGGGATAAAAACCATGTGCAATGCAGCCGACCCTGTCCATTGTAAGCTACTTCTTTCATTGCACCCACTCCCATATGAATCCGGATACGCCTTTGTTTGTCATCTGAATTTGCAGGTCCCCATTACCGTAAACATAACTTTTTTAGCGAGAAATCACTAGTTGTTAAGCAAAACATCAAAGGAATGTCGCCGCTTTCAATGATTTAAGTTGTTTTTGGACCTATCAAAGACATATTCCTTGGGTGGGGGTAAATATAAGACGGCTGGAAAAATTTCATAACGATGCAACAGACAGTTTTCAAAATAATTGATCATGAATGAAGGCAAACAAATGTGGACATACTATAGGTTCTGAGCCCGTGTAAAAGCCTCTCAGTAACCTCTGTCTTCATTCCGTGAGCCATCATTGTATAAAACTTTGAAACTGCTTCTTCGTAATAAATCGTCGCACACTCAAGTGGAACCATGTGCCTATTTCCGTTTGAAGATTGAGACTATGCAATCACAGATTGGATCTATGTCTGCCGATAAATATCAACACTTGGACACTATAGTCTCTTTCTAGAAAACAACTCGGAAACTGCACCGATCCTTAAAACTTCAGAAATCTTGGTCGACTAACACAACTTGTTTACCTCAACTGGTTTTAAGTCGGGGCTTGAGTGACGTCACCAAAAAGTCTAGACGCTAATCAGTCCAGAGTCTGGTTTTCTCCGCCTGTTTTAGACTGACTGAAATCAATCCGCCGTCTATTTTGCTTTCATCTGGGACTTGTTTGTCTCCTGCAACAATGGTCTGGTCTGTCTGTGAACCAGGGGATTTTTCCCCACATCACAGAATCCATCCGACGTGTATTCAGACATTTCGTCTACACTTCAAAGGCTAACTCCCGCCTTGGCAGACGTCTGGCGTTATTGTTCGTCTCGAGCAACAACTTGTTAACAAAATGCCGACCGGGTGTAGACATTTGACGCGACTTATTTTGTTCCTCAGTCTATACAACATCAAAGGGTTGCCGGTGTCTGTGCAGACGAATGTCTCTTTTTTTCATCGATCGAAACTATCAAGTTTATTTTTCGTGACACTGGGGTCACCTGTATGCATGCAAAAACACACATGCACACACACACACACACACACACACACACACACACACACACACACAAACACACACACACGCGTGCATGCATGCATGCACACAAACATATATACATATCCTAGTTTTTTATGTCATATATTTATGCCTAAGCCGTTTTCATTGTTTAGTTTTTGCACTTGATTGGCTGCATCTTGGAGATCTTTCTCTGTTTCAGCCGACAAACCTGTTGTCTTCATGTCCAGTGTTGATTCGTCGTTTTCACTAAATGTATTTGAGTATCTTCTATGTTTAAATATTTAAGAGAAGTTAATACACATCTTTGTCTTACTTCTCGCTTTATATCAGCATAAGGTGATATATACTTTTTCTGTCTTACTTTTATAACAAATCAGTTGTTAAACAGCATTAAAATAGTATATTATAAGGGTGTTCATTTGAAATCAGTACGTGCCGCACCGCGCGTAATTGCGTACGTTGAACATGATCGTGTCATAGTCATGTGATAAGTACTGACCAATGAATAAAAGAGGAAGTGCTTATCGTCCCATGATGCATAGGTTCTGTTTCTAACCGTTGAGAAAATGGCCGGGTTAATCCAAAATCCGCCCGAAGAAGCTATAAGAGCGGTGATTCAGTGTCTGTCATTTAAAGGATGTCGACCAGAAGACATTCATCGAATAATGCATGCAGCGTACGGTAACAAATGTGTGTCGAAGAAAACAGTGACAGACTGGGCACTAATGTTTCGGAAAGGACGTCAGTTCACGACAGATCTTCGACGGCCGGGACATGCGCATATTGTTGCAACAGAAAAAAGAAAAACATCGCCAAAATTGATGCAGTAGTACAGATGAACCGTTGTCGAAGCATACGGTCGCTAGCGAAAGAATTTAATGTGTCAATTGGGACAATTGAAAAGGTCGTTTGTAAGAAACTGCAATATCGGAAGCTGTGTTCACAGTGGGTACCACGAACGTTGGCCGACCACCAAAACGAGGAACGCACGGGATGGTGTTTGAACCACTTGCTGCGCTACAGAGTGGAGGGTGATGCATTTCTCTTACGCATAGTGGCAGGCAATGAATCATCGTGTCACCACCTTGAGCAGAGCAGCAAAAGAGAGAGCATGCAATGGAAGCATGCTGGATTACCAAAGGTAAAAAAAAAATCAAGTTACAGGTTTCTGATGGTAAGGTTATGCTGAGCGCATTTTTTTACCATAAAGGGCTATTGTTGGCCGACTTTAAAGAACTTGGTGTCAACATCAACTCTACCCACTACTTGCAAACACTAGACGAGCTGCAAAATGCCATAAAGAATAAACGTCCCGGCATGCTTTCTCGCGGTGTGATTTTTGTCGCAGGTTAATGCTCGTCCGCATGTTGCAAAAATTGTGCAGGAAGCATTAGCAAGGAAGAAGTGGGAAATTCTGCAACATCCAGCTTATTGTCTTAAATTGTCACCATGTGTTTTCATTTGTTCTGACCTCTGAAAAAAGCTCTCAAGGAGAACCGATTTCATACAGATGCAGATGTAATGAACGCGGTAAACACTTGGTTCAGTGAGCAACCTCAATCCTTGTTTGCGGACGGCATTCGCCGCCTACCTAAGCAATTGGATGTTTGCCTGAATGCCTGCGGCGACTTCTTCTGACCAACCCATGGTGCATAATTCATTCAAAATGAATGCTTTGTTTAATTCTACCACACCTGTTAATGTTTCTTTCATGCTTTTGTAATAAAGCCATTGGAACGGGTTTCAAATGAACGCACCTAATATTAATAATAGTAACAATACTAGTCAAAACCAGCTAAATTTCTTGAGAACATGCACCCGTGGCAATATAAGGATGAGTCATGACAATTTCACAATCACAGAAGGAGATAATTGCGGATTTTGAGTTCAAAAGTTGCAGAAACAGTATTAAAATATTGTGGACCACGAACAAGAAACATACTGACATTCTGCAGGATCTCAACATTTGAGAAAACTGACTCATAAACAATAGCATGTCTCATAAACTTAAATAAGTCGGCTATATTAAATGACACAGTGGCTTGACAAGAACAGTGATGGAAGGTTCGGTTACTGGAAGAAGAGGCGTGTTTATCAGGACAAAAATGGTTTTGGAACATTGTAGACAGCTTGAGCATGAGGCATGAGAAAGGGCCAGAGATCAAGAAACTGTCCAGCGGGCCATGATTTTTATTTTGTGCTCCCTCACTTTGAAATCAAATGTAGTCCATACACACTAATTCTAGTTGTGCTGGACTGAATGTTGTGAGTGGATTAGCTTTCCCTATTCACAGTGTTCGTCGCCATTAGGCCAACTCATTCCGACATCAGAGGTACTTGTAATTTATGTCCCCAAGTCAAGGAGGAGAGATCATCATTTAAGGCTGAACCCCTTACCTCGGCATCCATGATGCTAGAATTTTCTGCATAGGATCTACAACATAATGATCTCACAGTTGCTTTGTGTTCCCAGTATAAGTTTGTTATTAATATTATGTCTTTTGCATTTATTCCTGTTTCACCCACGTGTTTAATTAACTGGCTGGCTGAGTGGCTAGACTGCTGGATTTCCCTTCGGGAGACCCGGGTTCGAATCCTCTGTAAGGTGTCGATATTTTTTCTGTCGGTGGCAAAAAAGTAAAAAACCCTAACCTGCACAGATTGCGGTGATTGCACTAGCCAGGCGGCCTTAATTCCTCAAACTCAAGACTCCCCACTCCTACATTACAAGGTACTGTAGGCAGTAGATGACAATCATGGTCGCTAGAGGCTAGAGAAGATGATCCAAGGATTGAATGATAAACAATAGATGATGGTGATATGGGGTAAACACAATGATTACAGTTCCAATGACAGATTACATTTTGTAAAAGGATGTTTGCAAGAGCATTTAGCACATTAGATAGTGGTTAACAATGATGGAATAATTCAAAGTTAACAAACGTGTGCGGTGACTGTGTATGTGTGTATTTGCTCGTTATGTTTAGTCTGAATTGAAAAATGCTTTTTCAAATGTAACAGCATTCACATATCGCCCACAGCTTATCCCAATGTAACATTGGTGTGCCCGGAGACAACTGTTCAAGAAGGTAAACAGTTCAGCTGTACTTGTAAAGACACTGCAAACACGTTCATTCTACCTAACACAACATTATTCTATGGGGTTGCACAAGTTAGATCAGGTTTGCAGCAGGTCTCAACGACTGTCACAGCCCAAAGGAGTACATTAGGTTAGTGAATTGTTTTTGTTTTGTGTGATAATGTGGTTGTTTACAGTATGAGCAGAGTACATATTAACAGTTATTGTTAATTCATGGATCTCTCTCTCTCTCTCTCTCTCTCTCTCTCTCTCTCTCTCTCTCTCTCTCTCTCTCTTTCTTTCTCTCTCTCTCTCTCTCTCTCTCTCTCTCTCTCTCTCTCTATTTATATACTTCACTATTCTCTCTCTTTTTTTATTCTCTCTCTATGTATCTCTCTTGCTCATTCTGTCTGTCACACCCCCCCCCCCCCCCGCCAAAACCCCATAAAGGTGTTAAGATTGATTAAAATAGCAAGTAAAAGTAATGGACATCATCTCACGTTAGACATAATGGGTTTATAGTTGCAGTCCCATATCTTAGACCAGCTGACACTCACTGGGGATGTGGTCAGTATCACGTCAGCTGCCTTGACCTCCTAGGACATTTTCTGGTACCCATCTTAGCCTGGGTTAGCCTGGAGGTCGTGGTCAGTTTAAAAAACCCTTCCTCGGTGGGAAATTTGAACACGTAACCCCGGACTGGCAAGACAAGCATGCTAGCCACTTTTCTACTGCAGTTCCTGCTGATAAAGTACGGCTAGACAATTAGAACACATTGTTGTTGATGAAAGCCTGTCCAACAGCTGTTTCCGTAGTCATCACTGACACATTTATTACATGCAAACAGATACATGAGAGTAGGTCTATAAATATATTCCCAACTCATGTGCATTTCAATAATGTATTTTTACTGAAATAATTGTATGTGTCAAAATGTACACCATTACATGTTTTTTTTTTTTTTTTCATAATTTCTGTCAAGACACTTGTCTAGATCAAACTTTTGTTAATCAGAACTCTGTAAAATATGGAAACATATATATTTGCTTTACATCTTTATCCCACTCGAATTAACAGTCGCATGGTTGTTTGGTCACCATTCGAATAAATCTGAAGGTGCCGCAAAATGGCTGTAGGTCAGTTGTTGAAGATTTAACCAGGTCCAGCTTTCATTGTGTCACAAGATATGTGTGCTTTAATCTTGCCATGCAATAAGGGCATTCTCTTGTGTTGGAGCTGAGGTCGTTTGCTTTGAACAGCTCTTTTCATTTTCTTGAGAGTGACTCGTGAAGCAGACACATTGTTTGCTTTAGGATGAGTGAAATCCAACAGAAGCAGTCTATGCATGTCGTAAAATATATTTTCCTAGGGCTGGTCAATGTTTTGAATTTGTTTCCAATAGGAGGGCAGTAAACTGTGCGTTGTGTTGGGTAATTATCTCATTACTGTAGTCCATTATCCATGGTTCAAATTTACTAATGATGTGCTCCAATAAACTGGCACCCATATTGTATTTCTTACAAGCCTATGTCAGTTACTGAGTGATTCACATGCTGCACTCTTTCGGGAACTCTAAACGTTCATAAACAATGTTCTGGATTGGGCAGTGTGCAGATTAAATTGTTCGTCCATGTCTTTGTGACATGAGGTCATCACTTAATGACTAACATTTACTCCATCGCGGAGCAAGCATGACAGGAGATTTCTGATCATCAGAAGTGTTCCTCTTTTAATGAATGTTTTTGCCCCTTTACCTCCTTGACAGGTTCTTCTTCCAAGTCTTTGTGACATGAGGTCATTATTTAACACGTCTCCTCAATTGTGGGGGTATCGGTTTCGAGATCTGCTAATGTGGAATGATATCTACTCATGTGTTTTCCAGCACACCAGTCCAGCCGCTACTAAATTTGTGACATTGTGTTCTCACGTGCTGCAGGGTTTGGGCCATACATCGCTTCAAGTTCATGATACATGACTTCACATTCATGAAACATCACTTCAAGTTCATGATACATCACTTCAAATTCATGATACATCACTTCATATTCATGATACATCGCTTCAAGTTCGTGATACATCGCTGCTGATCCACTGAAACCAGATAGTTGATCAGACCACTTATTGTGGAAGCTATGGTAGCACAGTGGGTAGCAAACTTTCCTGCTTGCCTGGTGGCCATATGTTCACATCCCTTTCAAGATGGGGATTTTGTGTTGTCACTGGTCTGGACTCTGAGGTTGACCCAGCTTAAAATGGTTAGCAGGAAATTTATGTGGAAGTAAATTTGGTCAGTGAGTGTCGGCTGGACTAAAAGTATGTGCTACCATCGTATAACAAATATGTCTTACAAAATGACATAGTTGACCTTACACTTTTACTGATTTTACCTCTTATTGAAGCTGCAGTGGCGTAGTGGTTTGTATACATGCCTACCAAGACTGTGGTCCGGGTTCAATCCCCCACAGAGACATTGTTCTTCTGTCCTGTACTACACTAGGGTTGACCTAGCCTCATGAACAATGAGTTTACTGGACAGTTGTATGGGAATTGACTGGGAAGGAAAGGTTCAGGAAATAGAACTGGTCACCTCACCTCACATGTGGCGGTCTAGAATTTGTGGAGGTCCAACATTTCACGCCCTTTTTGGGACACCTTTTTTAAAACAACCTGTATTGTGTCCACTTGCACAATGTTGTTGCCACATACATACAAAAGTACAGGTTCTATCTAGTATCTCAACCCTCTATTTCTCATTGCAAATGCCATCTTTTTATTGGTCAGTATGTTTTACATCTTGCAAAAGGCTACCTTCGCCATGGCGATTCTTGTTCTAATCTCTTCACGACATCTACCATCAGATTTTATGACTGTTCAGAGATAATGGTACCGATTCACTAGCTTAAAAATATTCAATTTATTTGTATATTATATTGTGGTATTTCTTTCTTCCTAGTGACGACCATAATTGGTGGCTTCTTACAATTTAATTCTAACCCTAGTTGTTCACTGTGTGCAACAACCGCATCTACTAAGTGTTACAGATCCTGTTCATTGTCTACAATACTGTATCATCTGCATATCAAATGTTGTTGATGTTTCTTCCTCCAATTATAATTCCTTTCATATCTTCTACATTTCTGAAAATATGTTAACTGTACATGACAAAAAGATCAGTGGTAAATAGGGGACCATGTTTCCTTACTTCTACTTGCGCTGAGGAGAGAACACCTTTTTGTCAAATATGTATTACTGGGCTGTTTCTAAATTATTATTATAGCATGTTTTTTTCCACACTTCAGAGCTCGTCTGCCAGGCACAGCTTCCAGATGGGACTAAAGCCAATAAAACACAGACTGTACAAGTCTATTGTACGTTATTATTTTCAATATTGGCTGTCATAATCTGTTGTGTAAATATGAAATATCTCGTATTAGATATACATGTGAGTGTATGGTCTGTATGTCTGTGTTGATGTATGTATGTATGTATGTATGTATGTATGTATGTATGTATGTATGTATGTATGTATGTATGTATGTATGTATGTATGTATGTATGTATGTATGTATGTATGTATGTATGTATGTATGTATGTATGTCTGTATGTATGTATGTATGTATGTATGTATGTATGTATGTATGTATGTATGTATGTATGTATGTATGTGTGGATGTATGTATGTATGTATGTATGTATGTTTGGATGTATGTATGTATGTATGTATGTATGTATGTATGTATGTATGTATGTATGTATGTATGTATGTATGTATGTATGTATGTATGTATGTATGTATGTATGTATGTATGTATGTATGTGTGGATGTATGTATGTATGTATGTATGTATGTGTGTATGTATGTATGTATGTATGTATGTATGTATGTATGTATGTATGTATGTATGTATGTATGTATGTATGTATGTATGTATGTATGTATGTATGTATGTATGTATGTATGTATGTTTGTATGTATGTATGTATGTATGTATGTATGTATGTATGTATGTATGTATGTATGTATGTATGTATTTATGTATGTATGTATGTATGTATGCATGCATGCATGCATGCATGCATGCATGCATGTATGTATGTATGTATGTGTCACATGCCTGTGGTCATTGGCATTAAGGTGAGTGGCCGTACAAGATAAACAGTTCACGAGATAAAATAGGGCGGATAGTAAGTCCCCCAGAGGGCGAAAATGAGAGGACAGTGATTGAAGGGGGAGCTGAGAAGAGGTCAGCTGGCTAGGATGTTTGTGAGGCAGACTGTTGGTTCAGTGAGGTTGTGTGTTGTGTGGATCATTGTGAGGGCGCATAGAATGGTTTAAAAGACAGGGACAAAGATTGACGAGGGGCAGTTGATGTTTGGACTCCGAGCTGAGAGGGAGTTGAGTCTAGACCGGACCCGGAGAAGGTCGTGGTCTGAGAAAGTGAAGAATTGTGACGGAGTTCTGAAGATAACTCCGCACTGTGGGTTCCAGGGATAGTGAGTGGAATTCGAGACCCAGAGTGGGTTACCTTGAGTCGGGCCTAGAGAGAGGCTAGTATACCTGTCGTGTGGGACGAGATTTAGTAAGCCGTGAGAGTCAGTGTTATTCGAAGTGTTCCATTGGGATGGAGATATATTCTTAGAGAATTATTGTTCCTGGATTTATATGTTACATGTGTCTGTGTTAATTCAGAATTAAAGGAATATTATGTGCGCAAATTAACGCTTGTTCACTGACTGGTGTTTGGTTGGGATACATCTTGGTTAATCGATTGTTTAACATCACATTTAAAAGGACATACCCTAGACACAACCATAGCCACTCTATCTGTCACTTAGTCAACATTCACTTTGTGTCAGAGTAGATTTCTGGGAGGCTTCGTCTGATCAAGAACAATATAGACATTGTTGTCATTCCGTTTATCTGTGAACTCGTCGATTAGAGAGAATACTAACACCAGAGACATTAGTCGGATGCCCAATTACAACAACAATGATGAGGGCTCTCCTGTCAAGAATAAACACCATTTTCAGTAGACAAAGCATTTCAAAAGTGTCGGAGAATTAATACAGAGTCCACGAGAAACCAGGTAAAAATATCATTTCTCACTCGGAGTGGGGAGAGTAGACGGGGAAAGTGTGTCCACGATATAAACACTGGGGTTTCTCCTGTGCGGGAACTGGCTAGAAGAGAGTTCACTTCACGAGAAAGCCACCACAGGTAAAACCATTGCCCACCCTGAGAGGGAGAGGGGACAGCGGGGTTTACTCACAGTACACAGACAAGGTTTTGCGCTGCTGAGAGAGCTGTCTGGAGGACAGCGGACAATAAGTCGACGCTGTTTAGGACAGGGTGTTCACGAAAAATAGACAGGCGCCAAAGGTGAAGGTCAGGTGAACTTGTGGACAGCGAGTGTGTGTGTGTACGGCGTTTTCAGAGTTCGGCGCAGATAATAAGACGGAAAGGGGCGCCAGGGGAGTTACGAGGGTAATTCATGGTTAAAAACTCACCAGGAGGAGGGGAGTTATAGGAGGAAAGTGTGGGGAACACACAAAGGTGACAATCGTTGCTCCACAGAAAAGTAAAAGTTTCTACACGGATTATTGTGATAAAGAGAAACAGAGATGACCTTGTGAGTCAAGGTCGAGAACCAGGGAATTTGACGGAAAAATTTCCACTGAGAATAACACGTTGGGTTTCTACTGAAACTAGGATTTACGTTTAACGTCTTTGTGTGTGTGTGTCATCATCGGCAAACAAACCACAACAGTCATTCAGGTGCCGTCTTCGCAACTATGAGCGCATTTCTTCACCAAAAAAGACTTGCAAAGCGGATTTAGAGCGCGTGATCATTTTCTGCCATTCGTTGATTTAACCTGGTCAGCAACAGTGAAACCATACCATCACTTCAAAGCGACAGTGACTACGCAGATAAACATTCATTGATTTTAAAGGTATTTTCGGCTCCCCAAAACGCAACGAAAACCCAATATTTCTGGCAAAACAAGAGCGTTCACATACATTATACAATCACAGGCCAACTCTACAGGGAGGGTTACCAAAACGTTACGAACTGTGAAGACACAAGGCGTGGGGATAATTACCATCATCTTAAACTTTTACGACAGTCGAAAATCGTGTCACCACGTCAACAAAAAGTGACAACGCATCAGAACATTAATTCATTGTGGGAATATAAGGTCGTAATATTTTCAAAACAGTAACGGACAGACATTTCCAGGCGATTTTCGGACACTATTAAAAACAAACTAAGGACTTTTGTAAGATTCTACCATCGCATTGGTGTCGGCAACCCTTGTTTGCTTCTGTTGTTCTCATCGTCCTAAGTATTGTGGTTGTGTGTTACTCAATTACTTGTATGTGGTCCAGTGTTTGTCAGTTGTAGGGGATTTTTGGGTTGTTTCTTGAGAGTCGGGAGACAGCACACAAATTTATTTTCTTTCGGGTGCTTACGATATTATTGTAAGAAAAACGTTTATGAGTTAACGGGTCGTGCAGTGGCATTGGAATAGTCTTAACCAATATCTAGAGCCGAGTTGTCTGACGTCAGATTTGTGTATATGTTGATGCTATAAATTGTTTTTGTTTCTCTTTCTTTTCATAATATTTGCATATGATATTTGCTGTGTTCGGATATATGTTATTATTGTGAACTTTTGTCGTGTCTACTATCTAGTGGTATCTGAGTCAGTTTATATTATGCGCACAGTATGGTCTTTCATGGGCATGTTTATGTCAGTGGTTTTTATTTCTATGTAATCATCCTTCTGCGTTTCACCGGCCTATGCGTCTAGCGTTTAATAGTTGGCATTTAGTGTGTATCATTCATGTGTGTATGTATATGTATGTTTACAACTATTTCCAGGAATTGTTCTACAGTTATTTGATATATATATATATATATATATATATATATATATATATATATACGAGGGAGTATAGTTAACATTCCCCCTCACTACCTAGTGCTTATAGAGTGACTGGGTGAGTACAGAGTGATATTTTAGCACTACGAATTTACGTGCACAAGGAGTGGTAGTGTACGTATTGAATGCACACAAAGGACTAACAGCTGAGTCGTCACATTTATAGTTGGCTGACAGACAGTAACGTGTCCACAAGTACAAGATGCCTACTTTAATGGAATATATTGAAGTAGGTGAACGAATAGGCCTGAAAGGTAAAGAGTTACAGGAGTATGCCGAAGCAAAAGAACAAAAACAGACGGAAAGAGAGGAGAGGCATAATGAACGCGAGGCAAAGAGTCTACAGGAAGAGAAAGAGACGCAAGTAAAACTAGCTGAAATTGAAAACAAACGTCTACAGGAAGTAAAGTTAGCTGAAATGGAAATATAGAAAGAGAAGATCAAGTGTCAGATGCAAACTGAAATCGAGTTAAGAAAACTAGAACTATCTTCGAAAGGTCAAAGTGAGGAAAGCAGAAGACCGTCGCAGTCGTCACAGAGATTAAAACTGCCATATTTTACAGACCGGGACCAACTTGAAAATTATTTGGCCAGGTTCGAGGCATCAGCCAAAGCGTTAGGTATTCCAGAGAAAGAGTATGGGATGCGACTTGGCGAATTTCTTACGGGCAAGGCACTAGACACCATGTTCAATTTACCTGTAGAAGAAAGAAACAACTACACTATCTTACGTCAACGTTTGCTGACAAAGTTCCAACTAACTGAACATGGATATAGAACAAAGTTTAGACAGTTAGTGCCAGAGACAAATCAAGATTTCACAGACTTTGTTAACACAGTAAAGAATACATTTAATAAGTGGATGGAGCTGGCAGAGGTAGGAAAAGATTTTAATAAATTAGTGGATTTAATGCTGAGAGACAAGGTGGTATCATCGTGCAATAATAATTTAGTGGCTTTCTTCGAAGAACGTAAGCCAAAGGACATAGACACAATGTCACAGTTAGGGCAAAATTACATGACTGCACATCCAAACAGTTCTATTGGTAGACTTATTAGTGAGGAAATAGTCTGTGCAGCGTATACGAAACAGGACCAGAATCCAGTTATTAGACCAAGATCAAAAAGTGTAGATTTAACACAAAGATATGAGGAACAAGAACCTAAAGACAATGGTTCCCGTGGCAACTATTTTGGCAGAGCAGGACGGTACCCATACAAAAGGGGGAATTTTCAGAGACGTCCAAATAGTTATGCCGGATGTTGGAATTGTGGGAGCTGGAGACACAAAATGGCAGATTGTGATGCACAACCATCAGATGGACCAACGAACAACAGTAAAAGGGAGATCACTTGTTTTAAATGTGGAAGGAAGGGGCATGTCAGTCATCAATGTGGAATGAGAGAAACAGAGCACTCAAATGCAGCACAAGTAATTGAGACGCTGAACAATGAAGATTGTAGTGGGTGCAAACCTCTTTTTGAAAAAGACGGTCAGCCAGTCTTAATATGTGGTCATACAGTGAAAGCAGGATCAGCAGTCCATGAAGGAGGAAGTCTGAAGATGCATCATGGGTTTGTTAATGATAGGCCAGCGTTAACAATTAGGGATTCCGGATGTACGTCCATCGGGGTGAGAAAGAGTTTAGTGCATTCCTCGGATTATACAGGGAAAAGGATTAGATCCATAACATTTAATGGGACAGTAGAATTCTACCCATTAGCCATGATAACAGTGAAAACACCATATATCACAGGAAGAGTGACAGCGTGTGTTTTGGACGCACCAATGGCAGATCTCATCATAGGAAATGTTATAGGAGTTAAAGAGTGTACAGAAGAGGAAGTAGTTTATTGGGACCAAAAACATAGTGGAAATAGTAACGAGGTAGTTACCAAAAGAAAACCTAAATTAGAGAGTATAGCTGAAGAAAAAGAGGCACTTGAAGTAGACACAGAGGACAACGATAGTACAGCTGAATGGAAAAAAAAGATGAGAATGGATCCCAAATATAGTGCTAGGGGCTCCCAGGGACAAGATACTACTCTGAACAAATGTTCCCAAGGGTGTAGGAGAGTAGAACATAGGCAGTCAAAGAAAGGTAGATGGTGCTTCGAGAGGAAGAACAATGTTCTCACTCGCCGCTTTTCAGATAGTGGAACTGCACGTGGGCAAGGAGCAGTACCTTTAGCACATAGAGACCGATATACTAGAACAGCTCAGGATAGTGCATGTGCAGGGCACATAGGCATAAGGCATATGCAGCAGAAAGCAAGGTGCCAGATAAATGGGCCAAGATTGAATAAAGAGTTCAGACTAAACAGAGACTCAAGTGTAACGGTGCAATATGCAGATAGGAAAGTTGAGTTAGGTCTAAAGAGTGTTCGCGACATTACTGACCCAGGGCTAGGGATAGCAAACAGATGTTGTAATTGTAGAGGTACCATGAGTCATGGGTACATGAAAGGTAGACACAGCATCGACAGGAATCAGAGGTGGGTTAATGCAAGAACAGAACCACCTGATATAGGGTCGGTACACAAATAGTATTGTGTGGTCGTGAAGTAGTAAGAGACCTGTGGGTACATAAGTATAATGCTTTCCTATGATGTATTA
The DNA here is from genome assembly GCA_963921405.1 of Cepaea hortensis. NCBI lineage: Eukaryota > Metazoa > Mollusca > Gastropoda > Stylommatophora > Helicidae > Cepaea > Cepaea hortensis. The sequence continues at coordinate 85,705,599 of OY992891.1, forward strand.
TTATTATGTGATGTATTAGTTCATGCATTGGTACACAAGATAGAAAGTTGGTTGTATTGATGTGTAAAGAGTATGGGAGTGTGCTATGAGTATTTGATATATTATTTAGTGTGGTAGCTAAAGTAAGAGGATTTATACTTACGACTACCCAGGCAATGTGTCGGGGTCACATATTTGATAAGTATTAGTCTCCCAACATTTGAAAACGATGTTTTCTTTTGAGGGTGGGGTAGTGTCACATGCCTGTGGTCATTGGCATTAAGGTGAGTGGCCGTACAAGATAAACAGTTCACGAGATAAAATAGGGCGGATAGTAAGTCCCCCAGAGGGCGAAAATGAGAGGACAGTGATTGAAGGGGGAGCTGAGAAGAGGTCAGCTGGCTAGGATGTTTGTGAGGCAGACTGTTGGTTCAGTGAGGTTGTGTGTTGTGTGGATCATTGTGAGGGCGCATAGAACGGTTTAAAAGACAGGGACAAAGATTGACGAGGGGCAGTTGATGTTTGGACTCCGAGCTGAGAGGGAGTTGAGTCTAGACCGGACCCGGAGAAGGTCGTGGTCTGAGAAAGTGAAGAATTGTGACGGAGTTCTGAAGATAACTCCGCACTGTGGGTTCCAGGGATAGTGAGTGGAATTCGAGACCCAGAGTGGGTTACCTTGAGTCGGGCCTAGAGAGAGGCTAGTATACCTGTCGTGTGGGACGAGATTTAGTAAGCCGTGAGAGTCAGTGTTATTCGAAGTGTTCCATTGGGATGGAGATATATTCTTAGAGAATTATTGTTCCTGGATTTATATGTTACATGTGTCTGTGTTAATTCAGAATTAAAGGAATATTATGTGCGCAAATTAACGCTTGTTCACTGACTGGTGTTTGGTTGGGATACATCTTGGTTAATCGGTTGTTTAACATCACATTTAAAAGGACATACCCTAGACACAACCATAGCCACTCTATCTGTCACTTAGTCAACATTCACTTTGTGTCAGAGTAGATTTCTGGGAGGCTTCGTCTGATCAAGAACAATATAGACATTGTTGTCATTCCGTTTATCTGTGAACTCGTCGATTAGAGAGAATACTAACACCAGAGACATTAGTCGGATGCCCAATTACAACAACAATGATGAGGGCTCTCCTGTCAAGAATAAACACCATTTTCAGTAGACAAAGCATTTCAAAAGTGTCGGATAATTAATACAGAGTCCACGAGAAACCAGGTAAAAATATCATTTCTCACTCGGAGTGGGGAGAGTAGACGGGGAAAGTGTGTCCACGATATAAACACTGGGGTTTCTCCTGTGCGGGAACTGGCTAGAAGAGAGTTCACTTCACGAGAAAGCCACCACAGGTAAAACCATTGCCCACCCTGAGAGGGAGAGGGGACAGCGGGGTTTACTCACAGTACACAGACAAGGTTTTGCGCTGCTGAGAGAGCTGTCTGGAGGACAGCGGACAATAAGTCGACGCTGTTTAGGACAGGGTGTTCACGAAAAATAGACAGGCGCCAAAGGTGAAGGTCAAGTGAACTTGTGGACAGCGAGTGTGTGTGTGTACGGCGTTTTCAGAGTTCGGCGCAGATAATAAGACGGAAAGGGGCGCCAGGGGAGTTACGAGGGTAATTCATGGTTAAAAACTCGCCAGGAGGAGGGGAGTTATAGGAGGAAAGTGTGGGGAACACACAAAGGTGACAATCGTTGCTCCACAGAAAAGTAAAAGTTTCTACACGGATTATTGTGATAAAGAGAAACAGAGATGACCTTGTGAGTCAAGGTCGAGAACCAGGGAATTTGACGGAAAAATTTCCACTGAGAATAACACGTTGGGTTTCTACTGAAACTAGGATTTACGTTTAACGTCTTTGTGTGTGTGTGTCATCATCGGCAAACAAACCACAACAGTCATTCAGGTGCCGTCTTCGCAACTATGAGCGCATTTCTTCACCAAAAAAGACTTGCAAAGCGGATTTAGAGCGCGTGATCATTTTCTGCCATTCGTTGATTTAACCTGGTCAGCAACAGTGAAAACATACCATCACTTCAAAGCGACAGTGACTACGCAGATAAACATTCATTGATTTTAAAGGTATTTTCGGCTCCCCAAAACGCAACGAAAACCCAATATTTCTGGCAAAACAAGAGCGTTCACATACATTATACAATCACAGGCCAACTCTACAGGGAGGGTTACCAAAACGTTACGAACTGTGAAGACACAAGGCGTGGGGATAATTACCATCATCTTAAACTTTTACGACAGTCGAAAATCGTGTCACCACGTCAACAAAAAGTGACAACGCATCAGAACATTAATTCATTGTGGGAATATAAGGTCGTAATATTTTCAAAACAGTAACGGACAGACATTTCCAGGCGATTTTCGGACACTATTAAAAACAAACTAAGGACTTTTGTAAGATTCTACCATCGCATTGGTGTCGGCAACCCTTGTTTGCTTCTGTTGTTCTCATCGTCCTAAGTATTGTGGTTGTGTGTTACTCAATTACTTGTATGTGGTCCAGTGTTTGTCAGTTGTAGGGGATTTTTGGGTTGTTTCTTGAGAGTCGGGAGACAGCACACAAATTTATTTTCTTTCGGGTGCTTACGATATTATTGTAAGAAAAACGTTTATGAGTTAACGGGTCGTGCAGTGGCATTGGAATAGTCTTAACCAATATCTAGAGCCGAGTTGTCTGACGTCAGATTTGTGTATATGTTGATGCTATAAATTGTTTTTGTTTCTCTTTCTTTTCATAATATTTGCATATGATATTTGCTGTGTTCGGATATATGTTATTATTGTGAACTTTTGTCGTGTCTACTATCTAGTGGTATCTGAGTCAGTTTATATTATGCGCACAGTATGGTCTTTCATGGGCATGTTTATGTCAGTGGTTTTTATTTCTATGTAATCATCCTTCTGCGTTTCACCGGCCTATGCGTCTAGCGTTTAATAGTTGGCATTTAGTGTGTATCATTCATGTGTGTATGTATATGTATGTTTACAACTATTTCCAGGAATTGTTCTACAGTTATTTGATATATATATATATATATATATATATATATATATATATATATATATATATATATATATATATATATATACGAGGGAGTATAGTTAACATTTCCCCTTACTACCTAGTGCTTATAGAGTGACTGGGTGAGTACAGAGTGATATTTTAGCACTACGAATTTACGTGCACAAGGAGTGGTAGTGTACGTATTGAATGCACACAAAGGACTAGCAGCTGAGTCGTCACATTTATAGTTGGCTGACAGACAGTAACGTGTCCACAAGTACAAGATGCCTACTTTAATGGAATATATTGAAGCAGGTGAACGAATAGGCCTGAAAGGTAAAGAGTTACAGGAGTATGCCGAAGCAAAAGAACAAAAACAGACGGAAAGAGAGGAGAGGCATAATGAACGCGAGGCAAAGAGTCTACAGGAAGAGAAAGAGACGCAAGTAAAACTAGCTGAAATTGAAAACAAACGTCTACAGGAAGTAAAGTTAGCTGAAATGGAAATATAGAAAGAGAAGATCAAGTGTCAGATGCAAACTGAAATCGAGTTAAGAAAACTAGAACTATCTTCGAAAGGTCAAAGTGAGGAAAGCAGAAGACCGTCGCAGTCGTCACAGAGATTAAAACTGCCATATTTTACAGACCGGGACCAACTTGAAAATTATTTGGCCAGGTTCGAGGCATCAGCCAAAGCGTTAGGTATTCCAGAGAAAGAGTATGGGATGCGACTTGGCGAATTTCTTACGGGCAAGGCACTAGACACCATGTTCAATTTACCTGTAGAAGAAAGAAACAACTACACTATCTTACGTCAACGTTTGCTGACAAAGTTCCAACTAACTGAACATGGATATAGAACAAAGTTTAGACAGTTAGTGCCAGAGACAAATCAAGATTTCACAGACTTTGTTAACACAGTAAAGAATACATTTAATAAGTGGATGGAGCTGGCAGAGGTAGGAAAAGATTTTAATAAATTAGTGGATTTAATGCTGAGAGACAAGGTGGTATCATCGTGCAATAATAATTTAGTGGCTTTCTTCGAAGAACGTAAGCCAAAGGACATAGACACAATGTCACAGTTAGGGCAAAATTACATGACTGCACATCCAAACAGTTCTATTGGTAGACTTATTAGTGAGGAAATAGTCTGTGCAGCGTATACGAAACAGGACCAGAATCCAGTTATTAGACCAAGATCAAAAAGTGTAGATTTAACACAAAGATATGAGGAACAAGAACCTAAAGACAATGGTTCCCGTGGCAACTATTTTGGCAGAGCAGGACGGTACCCATACAAAAGGGGGAATTTTCAGAGACGTCCAAATAGTTATGCCGGATGTTGGAATTGTGGGAGCTGGAGACACAAAATGGCAGATTGTGATGCACAACCATCAGATGGACCAACGAACAACAGTAAAAGGGAGATCACTTGTTTTAAATGTGGAAGGAAGGGGCATGTCAGTCATCAATGTAGAATGAGAGAAACAGAGCACTCAAATGCAGCACAAGTAATTGAGACGCTGAACAATGAAGATTGTAGTGGGTGCAAACCTCTTTTTGAAAAAGACGGTCAGCCAGTCTTAATATGTGGTCATACAGTGAAAGCAGGATCAGCAGTCCATGAAGGAGGAAGTCTGAAGATGCATCATGGGTTTGTTAATGATAGGCCAGCGTTAACAATTAGGGATTCCGGATGTACGTCCATCGGGGTGAGAAAGAGTTTAGTGCATTCCTCGGATTATACAGGGAAAAAGATTAGATCCATAACATTTAATGGGACAGTAGAATTCTACCCATTAGCCATGATAACAGTGAAAACACCATATATCACAGGAAGAGTGACAGCGTGTGTTTTGGACGCACCAATGGCAGATCTCATCATAGGAAATGTTATAGGAGTTAAAGAGTGTACAGAAGAGGAAGTAGTTTATTGGGACCAAAAACATAGTGGAAATAGTAACGAGGTAGTTACCAAAAGAAAACCTAAATTAGAGAGTATAGCTGAAGAAAAAGAGGCACTTGAAGTAGACACAGAGGACAACGATAGTACAGCTGAATGGAAAAAAAAGATGAGAATGGATCCCAAATATAGTGCTAGGGGCTCCCAGGGACAAGATACTACTCTGAACAAATGTTCCCAAGGGTGTAGGAGAGTAGAACATAGGCAGTCAAAGAAAGGTAGATGGTGCTTCGAGAGGAAGAACAATGTTCTCACTCGCCGCTTTTCAGATAGTGGAACTGCACGTGGGCAAGGAGCAGTACCTTTAGCACATAGAGACCGATATACTAGAACAGCTCAGGATAGTGCATGTGCAGGGCACATAGGCATAAGGCATATGCAGCAGAAAGCAAGGTGCCAGATAAATGGGCCAAGATTGAATAAAGAGTTCAGACTAAACAGAGACTCAAGTGTAACGGTGCAATATGCAGATAGAAAAGTTGAGTTAGGTCTAAATAGTGTTCGCGACATTACTGACCCAGGGCTAGGGATAGCAAACAGATGTTGTAATTGTAGAGGTACCATGAGTCATGGGTACATGAAAGGTAGACACAGCATCGACAGGAATCAGAGGTGGGTTAATGCAAGAACAGAACCACCTGATATAGGGTCGGTACACAAATAGTATTGTGTGGTCGTGAAGTAGTAAGAGACCTGTGGGTACATACGTATAATGCTTTCCTATGATGTATTATTATTATGTGATGTATTAGTTCATGCATTGGTACACAAGATAGAAAGTTGGTTGTATTGATGTGTAAAGAGTATGGGAGTGTGCTATGAGTATTTGATATATTATTTAGTGTGGTAGCTAAAGTAAGTGGATTTATACTTACGACTACCCAGGCAATGTGTCGGGGTCACATATTTGATAAGTATTAGTCTCCCAACATTTGAAAACGATGTTTTCTTTTGAGGGTGGGGTAGTGTCACATGCCTGTGGTCATTGGCATTAAGGTGAGTGGCCGTACAAGATAAACAGTTCACGGGATAAAATAGGGCGGATAGTAAGTCCCCCAGAGGGCGAAAATGAGAGGACAGTGATTGAAGGGGGAGCTGAGAAGAGGTCAGCTGGCTAGGATGTTTGTGAGGCAGACTGTTGGTTCAGTGAGGTTGTGTGTTGTGTGGATCATTGTGAGGGCGCATAGAATAGTTTAAAAGACAGGGACAAAGATTGACGAGGGGCAGTTGATGTTTGGACTCCGAGCTGAGAGGGAGTTGAGTCTAGACCGGACCCGGAGAAGGTCGTGGTCTGAGAAAGTGAAGAATTGTGACGGAGTTCTGAAGATAACTCCGCACTGTCGGTTCCAGGGATAGTGAGTGGAATTCGAGACCCAGAGTGGGTTACCTTGAGTCGGGCCTAGAGAGGGGCTAGTATACCTGTCGTGTGGGACGAGATGTGAGTTGCCTTGAGAGGCAGTGTTATTCGAAGTGTTCCATTGGGATGGAGATATATTCTTAGAGAATTATTGTTCCTGGATTTATATGTTACATGTGTCTGTGTTAATTCAGAATTAAAGGAATATTATGTGCGCAAATTAACGCTTGTTCACTGACTGGTGTTTGGTTGGGATACATCTTGGTTAATCGGTTGTTTACAAGGACATTTACAAGGACATACCCTAGACACAACCATAGCCACTCTATCTGTCACTTAGTCAACATTCACTTTGTGTCAGTATGTATGTATGTATGTATATATGTATGTATGTATGTATGTATGTATGTATGTATGTATGTATGTATGTATGTATGTATGTATGTATGTATGTATGTATATATGTATGTATGTATGTATGTATGTATGTATGTATGTATGTGTTTGTGTGTGTGTGTATGTATGTGTGTGTGTGTGTCTGTATGTATGTATGTATGTATGTATGTATGTATGTATGTGTTTGTGTGTGTGTGTGTATGTATGTGTGTGTGTCTGTATGTATGTATGTATGTATGTATGTGTTTGTGTGTGTGTGTATGTATGTGTGTGTGTGTGTCTGTATGTATGTATGTATGTATGTATGTACGCATGCCTGCATGCCTATCAGTCTGTCTGTCTGTGTGTATGTACATGTGTATGTTTGAGCATGGGAGCCATGGTACCGCAGTGTTTAGCACACTTGCCAGCCAGTCTCCTGGTCATGTGTTTCAATCCCCATGGAGAAAGAGATTGTACTGCTGTTGGATTTCTCATGTTAAGTACCCAGCCATGTACTGAGTTTTATGTCTTATAAAGTTTATAGAATTCTCAGTTGAATGTGTGCATAACACTTTGTGCTGGTTCCATTTGGACTAGATAGACCAGATTTGCCACTATTTAGATAAATGGAACAGCCATAGTGCTTTATTATTTGACTATTTCAATCATGTTTTATTGTTTGTTTTATCAGTCTGATGTGTATGTTCATTTCCTTTATGCATGTTGGAAATATTTCTATGCTTGCTTTTTTACTAACACACGTTCCCACTGATAGTGGCCTATTTATTGATTGCAAGCAATGAATATAATCTGGGTTAAAAAGTTAGTTGCATATCCTTTACAGGATGTCGCAGTCAACACCAGCATTTTATGCTGTTGTGATTTCTTGTCAAGTTTACATTCAGTAGTTTGCCATTGCTTTCTGAACGACCGTCACCCATACCATTTCGTTAAAAGAAACCAACGCAAGGCGGTCTGCTGCCAAATCTCCCGCAGCTGTGTTTCGAACGCTGTATGCGGTATTACGAACTGCGTCTGTAACCACTTCTTAACGGAGTAGGCTCCTCTTATAAGATTTCAAGCATATAGTAATGCATTTACAACATACAATACAACATTGTTCATCACAATATAAATTAGCCACAATCGAGATGGTCTTCAGCGGTTTGCACTGTACCAATGGTTGGTGAAAGAATTGACCAGCCCTATGTTGAGAAGCTACCTGGTACTTTGTAAGTCTAAGATGGACATTCTACCCTCTCAGCCACAGCTTTCCTGGGATAGGAGATGATAACCATTTAAAGATTGAAACCGCATCTTTCCTTCTATTAGTGCTGACCAATACTTGTGGATATATTTATCTGCTCTTTCATCGGAAACAAGCATTCTATGTCAACCGATATTTCTGTGACGCATGCAGAGTGGGCCATGGCATCTCTTGTAGGCAAATCTAGTTCCATTGCAGATACTGTTGCTGGGGTGTGAAGTGTTTGACCTTCAAATATTCCAGGCCATGACATATGAGGTGGGGTGGCCAGTTTTCTTCCTCACCACCATCCCTTCCCAGAAATTTGTCTGGTATACATGTGTATGAGGCTGGGTTGACCTCTAGATCTGCCGTATGTGATGAACAAATAATCTTATTCTGCTGGGGATTAAACCCAGACCCCTGTGATGACAGCCACGAACACTGACAACTTTGCCACTACAACTCCTGGCATCACTGTGGCAGCTCTATAATTTACTCTCTTTGTATAGTAATAGGATCTGATTCGTAATAAGTGTCTATGAAATTGACATCGTCTATGGTAGGCACTACAGTACTAGTTCAATAATCTCAAGTTACATCACATATACATTGCGGAGAATTTCGCGGATGCCATCACAGTATACTCATTGTCATCCCTCTTGTGTGAGAAGTTTATCACACCTTGCTATCAAACAAACAAAAAGTCTCCCTGGCAAAGTAAATACACAGTCTGCCTCATGCTCTGAAAGTTTCAGGTTTGATCTGAGCATACAACATTCGGTTCACGTTTGTAATTTCTTGGGACACTCCTGAGGTTGTCGCTGGAGCTGTGGGTTTGTGCGACGTCTTCACCATCTGCCCTACGGAAAGAGCCCAAGCTATATTGGATTTTTTTTTAAACGACATTGACAAGTGGAATCAATAATGACCTTGCACCTACGACGGGTCAATACAATTGCTGACACAAAGGCAAATTACTCCCAGATGTGTACATTTCTTTATTTATTTATTTTTTTTTTTTGCTTTGTGAGTATGATAACAGGCACAGGTACTTCATGAAACATCATTAAAATCTAGTTTATAGTAACATGAAATCAATGGCAATATGACCACAGACAAGCCCGTGGTGAAGACGGTAAAACAGATGAATCAGTACAACTGTCTTAGATCAGTAATAACATTTGATGGTAGGTGCCTTTTAGTGATTAGAAGATGAATCACCATGAAAGTGTTGCCTTTTGCAAAATGGAAAACATACCAATAAAAGGCTGTCAACTGCATTGAGAAACAGTGTGTCGAAGTACTATATAGAATGTATACTATTGTATGTATGTGACACATGGACAATAAGCAGACACGCTGAGAAACACTTAATGGCATTGGAAGTGTGGTTTCTGATGAAAATACAAAGAATACCATAGACTGACAGAAAAATGTTTGAGACAATCCTTCAAAACACAAATAATAAATTGATTAGAGAAATTAGATGTAGACAATCAAGCTGTTTTAGCATGTTGTGGGGAAATTTTAATTTTTAGATAAAGCTCAGTGACAACTGGCAAAACTGATAGGGACTATTCAAAGGGATCACTAAAACATAAATACCCGAATGGCTTGGCATGGTATAATGAGGACAGGAACACAGAACTGATCCAAGACTCTAACGATCGTGGGAGATGGTGAACCATGGTCGTCAATGTTTATAGGCAATGCACATGATGATGATTGTAGCCATGGTAACGTAGTGGCTTGCATTCTGGCCTGGAGGTCATGGGTTTATATTTAAATCGAGGCAGATTTTTACTATTAACCTAGGCTCCCAGGTCGACCAAGGCTAAAATAGGCACCAGAAAATGTCTTGGGAAGTAAAAACGGCCAGCCTGATATTGACAACATCACCCAGCGTGTGCTGATTGGTCTATACAACTATGGTACTAAATGTATACGTCCAATATGTCCCAAGGCGTGTAAAATGTGACCTTTATTTTGCTTACTTACATTATCGTGTTGATATATGGCTTATTTATATTATCATATATTATGCAATACAGTTTTCTGTTGAGATTCGTATTTCGATATTTTACATAATTTAAAAAGTGCATTTTTGATAGTTGAACAATACATCCATGACCATTGTTAAATGTGAATATTATCGGGAGACAAGTGGTGTGCATTTTGAACATGTGTATAATAATTACTGCATGCCTTATGTGCATGGTGTTGAGGATCTGCAAGATATCTATGTTTTTATTTTGTCACATAAATTTCTAACTTTATATTTGAAAGGATTATAGTGTCTGGCCAGTCTCCGTGGTGAAGGGATTACGAACACGGATCCTGATCCCGCATACCCGAGTTCGAAACACAGCTGCGCGCGATTTAGCAGCAGCCCTTGTTGCCCTGGTTTTTTTTACGATATGGTATGGATGCCGGTCTTTCAGAAAGCAATGTCAAACTACAAGACATAGACATAAACCTGCCAAGACATCAGCAACAGCAAAATCAAAAAAAAAAAAAAATGATGTGTTGTCTGCAACGCCCTGTAAAGGATATGCAACTAACTTTTTACTGTGTCTGATGGGAGATGCCTTGAAGGGATTAGAACAAGAATCACCGTGGCAAAGGTAACTTTTTGCAAGATGGAAAGCATACAGACCAATAATGGCCAAATGGGTAAGAACGCGTCTTCTTAAATATCCGTTGTGCTCATGCCGAGGTAAGCGGTTCAACCCCTACACCAGACAGCAAGACTAAAATGTTGACCTGTCGTCCTTGACTTGGAGAAGTAAATTACTCCGACTTCTGAAGTCGGAGTGGGTTCACCTGATGGCGAGGGACACTGTTAAAAGGGAAAGCTTACCCACACGCAAAATTCAGTCCATCACTACTATAAAAAGTATGTATGAACTACGCTTGAGTTCAAAGCGAACGAGCGCAAAAATAAAAAGAAAACAAAATATGTCATATGTGGTTTCTGAGGAAAATACAAGGAACACCATAGACAGACAAAAAAAACCACTGACTAAGTCCTACAAGAAGCAAATGAAAACCGTAAGTTTATTAGAGAAATTAGATGCAGGCAGTCACAGTTTTTTGAACACATTATAAGAAGAAATAAATTTGAAAACTTGGTGACAACTGGCAAGATTGAGGGGAAGAGAACAACGGGAAGGCAGAGAAATAAATACCTGGACCATGTGGTATGGTCGAGACAAGATCACTGGGCTGATCCACAAGTCTGGTGATCGAGTGAGATGGTGAAACGACCGCCTATGCTTATTGGCATAGCACATGATGATTTTAACTGGCATATACATGTAGGCTTACACCACGCAGTTGTTTATGTAGATAAATGTGTTCTAATAGTCCACATTTGTTTTGTTGTTGTAATAAAGATCTGCTTCTGCAGCAGAACTTGAATAGAATTTTTTTCTATAAAATTGTTTTACTTTACCATGTTGATGGTGTTAATTGTCTTGTTGAAAGTAATAGCTGTGTCTATGTACAGCATGAACTTTAACAAGAAAGGATGATTTTATTTCTACATCAGATGGCCCTAGCAGTGTGTCACTGAAAGTAACCTACAACCAGACAGAAAATGATGTCATCAGTTTTTGTGACCGGTCTCTTACTGTGACTGTAACCTGCAATGCTTCTGTAACTGATGTCAGTCCAGGAGTCAATTATCAGTTTTACAGTAATTTAACTAATACAACATCAGCTTTGTCCACCATGTCTGCTGTAAACTACACCGTCACAAGTGGGGGACTGTTTTATTTTCTGTGTACAGGAAACAATTCACTGCTTTCATCATTGTCAGCAAGTACGAACAAAATAATACAGGTCACAGGTAAGTTGTTAACTTTCCCTGTTTCTTCATTATGTGTATGATAGGGAGAGAAAGGGTGATGGAGGAGGTAGAAAGAGCAAGTCAGAGAGAGAGAGAGAGAGAGAGGTTATGAGAAAATGACAGTTACTGTAGTACATATGAGCACGGATCATTGTACATCAGCAGGTCAAGTCCGCACAATTGAGGAAGTGTGTTAAATAATGACCTCGTGTCACAACCACTTGGATACTGTAGCATCACTATGTATTCTATGCTAGTGTAAGCTCATATGGTTTCATTATTCAGATTCCTCAATTAGGTCAGTAGTTAGTGTTTAATGATTGTGATGCAGTAGTCAGTGGCAGGAATTTTCCTGGCAAGTACAGCTGTGGTGTTGTCATAGCCTCCTAAAATAATCACCGTATAATATCAGAATGTTCTGGAAATTGTCTGAGAAGAAAAAGGTGAAAAGAAAGATAACTATGCATAGTACCTTAATATGCTGTGATGTAGAATGTGTGAAGATCTAACACATCCCAGCCCTACAGCAATCTTTGCTATTGAAATACTGTCCGTCATTGTTGTTCTATTCCACATGGACATGTCTAACAATGTCATTAGTTTGATGGTTGATTGGTTGGTTGTGAATCGTCTAGAAGACTGAATGTCAATTCTTAAATCAGGTACATTGGTTTGTAGGTCATCCGAGCCCTGACACGGGTTTGACCTATCAGAGTGGGGCTAGTATTGAGACTGTTCTCCTGGCCTAGTACCAAAGTGCCATCTCTACAGAGTCTGTGTTGCAGCGTTACCCTCCCCCTCTCCAAGCCCAGACACCAGCAGAGGGTGCCAGATCAGTACTGGAACTGTGCATCTGTGGAGAGCCAAGTTAAATATAACTTGGGCTTGACCCAGCACATCACATACAGACTGGCTGGGATTGGGCCTGGGCTGGTGATGTTTCCTTCATCTGTGGTAGGTCTGTCATTGTCTACAGACTGCACGCCTGGTGATGTTTCCTCCATCTGTGTTAGGTTTGTCATTGTCTACGATATTCAAGAATGGTTTAGTTTCATAACATCAGGGCTTTAAATCTATGTTTGACGAGTTTTGAAACTATATGATCCTTTTCTTCTTGTTCTTCAAGTGTCATACTGACTGATCACAACAATCCTGCCTCCCCACAAATACATCTCTAGTGCTTTATATTTCTGTTGACATCATTTTATTTTTACCATTATCATAGATTATCATTATATTTGTATTTGGCCATTCAATTGTTTATAATTGTTCTGTTCTCATGGCATGTTTATCATCATTTCCCTTCCACATTCACCATATCAACTATCGGTGATCTCATCTGTCTAAAATTGTGTTATTCACAGCACCACCCAGCTCTCCAGTGATCGAGAACTACCAGGATGGAGGCACATCCCTTGTTGTTGCTGGTGATCAGCTGACAGTTCAAGAAGGTGTGACCAGCATCAGATGTAGAGTAGAGGGAGGTTATCCATCAGTCTCAGGTTTACAGTTGGAGTGTGGCTCACAGACAAGTACAACCAAGAACAATAATGTATTATATACAGATGTCAATATTACCCGAGGTATGGATGGGAGTAACTGTTCCTGCACTGCTACCCACAATTCTTCTTGTTACAGAAACAACAAGGCTCAGTCAGTGCTGGATGTACATTGTGAGTTACATAACTGCCACTATGTTTTATGTTTCTGCTCTTACACATCAGATGATAAACAACATTTCTGCAGCAAAAACAAATGTGACGTTATTTAGGCACATGATTGCTTTCGCGATGATTACATCTATCTTTTAAATTGTATTGCCATTACATTAGGTGCTAATCCAGTTTGTTATTCAATTTTTTTCTTGCTTCTGAAATACTTATGAAGTAATTTTCAGAAATGCTATTATGTATCTCCAGCTATTCCATGCAAAAATTGAGGACAGGAAATGCGACGAAATCACTTTTAAGTAGTTTCTAGAAGAAGAAAAAAAAAATAAACGCTGCACCAACAATGAAGTGTGGGTTAGTAGTCTGTCTTGGTGGACACAAAAGTCATGGACATAGTTCTTGTCCAACTTATCTGTTCAATACATTCCTTCATAGATTAGAGCATCAATTTACCTTCTGACCTAAAGAAATTAACTCCTTGTGAACCATTATAGGTATTCCATATTGTAACCATTCTCCTGCTTACAGTAAACCAGAGTAAATGACACACATTAGGCCTTTTCACCTTTGTTAGTGTTTGACTACTGGCGGAACTGTTCCTACTGGTACTATTGAGGTTGGAACTATTCTGAGGATGGGGACGGAGCGCTTATGGGAATGCCCCGAATGCTGTGATTGCTCACTGGATTTAGGAGGCCTGGTGTTCCTTGCCAGTGAGAAGTCCTGATCGTTCGGGTCCCATCGATTGACGGACGTCGGTCGCGGCGATTGGGCAATCTTGAGCATAGCCTACGATGGGTAGCGTTGTGATATTCTGTTGTGACAATTTGGTGTGTCCAGTGTGTGTCGCGTGGTTACACACTCGCTTCACACGCGTGATCCGGGACTGTTTCCGGATCCGGTCAGGGATATGCACTACTGACGAGCTCAAACGAGGGCGAAACTCGAGTATAGTGCTTCCATATTGACGTGGATAGGCCTTAGGGTCATACCAGAATGCGATCGGCGTTGCCAGTAGTGGGTTGTGCTCAATATTTAACATAAGAATGGCACATGGACTCCAGAATGATGACAGAAGTAAGGCCTGACAATGATAACTTAGTGAAGAACCTCTGAGGCATAGAAATGGACAGTTAAAACAATTTAGCTGACCTTCAGTCAGTGGCTTGGGACTAAGTAAGGGACAGTTTGTTACTGACTTACAAGGTATCAGAATGCATAGAGGTCCCTGGTGGCTGTGTTGTTGACATACAAGGTATCAGATGGAGGTCCCTGGTGACTGTGTTGTTGACATACAAGGTATCAGATGGCATGCAGGTCCCTGGTGGATGTGTTGTTGACATACAAGGTATCAGATGACATGCAGGTCCCTGGTGGATGTGTTGTTGACATACAAGGTATCAGATGGCATGGAGGTCCCTGGTGGTTGTGTTGTTGACATACAAGGTATCAGATGGCATGCAGGTCCCAGGTGGATGTGTTGTTGACATACAAGGTATCAGATGACATGCAGGTCCCTGGTGGATGTGTTGTTGACATACAATGATCGGATGGCATGGAGATCCCTGGTGGCTGTGTTGTTGACATACACGATATCAGATGACATGCAGGTCCCTGGTGGATGTGTTGTTGACATACAATGATCGGATGACATGGAGATCCCTGGTGGCTGTGTTGTTGACATACAAGTTATCAGATGACATGGAGGTCCCTGGTAGATGTGTTGTTGACATACACGTTATCAGATGACATGGAGGTCCATGGTGGATGTGTTGTTAACATACAAGGTATCAGATGACATGGAGGTCCCTGGTGGCTGTGTTGTTAACATACAAGGTATCAGATGACATGGAGGTCCCTGGTGGCTGTGTTGTTAACATACAAGGTATCAGATGACATGGAGGTCCCTGGTGGCTATGTTGTTAACATACAAGGTATCAGATGACATGGAGGTCCCTGGTGGCTGTGTTGTTAACATACAAAATATCAGATGACATGGAGGTCCCTGGTGTATGTGTTGTTGAATTATTAATTATGGGAGGATGAATCAAATATATGTTCAGTACAAACATGATAATATTTAATAGGCATGGAAATGGATACATTAATGAATTTGAAAGAATCTGCTTGAGAATATGGAGGCATATTACACACTGGCAATGATCACGAGTAAACTGAAGCAGCTGAAAGCAAAGTTGTCTCGTGGAGGTAGAATACAAAAGAATAGCTAAATGAAGTCTATGATGAATACACAGATGTGATGCCTTGATGCAATAAAACTCACTAAAATATACAATTCTAACAGAGATCACTAAACATTGGGAATAAAATAGCACATAGCATTAGAGCATCCTTTAACATGGATTGGAATATATATATATATATATATATATATATATATATATATATATATATATATATATATATATATATATATATATACTGAAACACGGAGCTGATCCACGACTCTGGTGATCGAGTGAGATGGCAGAACATGACCGCCCACGCTTACCGGCATGGCACATGATGGATGGATGGATATACTGACTAGGAATACTATAACACTGTAGTGCATGCAATCCTGCTGATATTGTGTTGAGTTTACCATGCACTGATATTAAAACATGAACATACGTTAAAAAACACAGGGTCTCTGGCCATATGTGTTCTAGACTGCATGAACTAAACAGCATGGCATCACATAAAAATTGCTTTTAATCAGCATTGCATTTTTATGAAGAAAACATAACTGACCAATATTTAAAGAAATGACAATAGTGAGGATGTAGTACCTCAAAAGATTTAAGTGATTGTTGATGATCAGGAATGGCATTAATTATGTCCATACAATTTCATTGTCCCAGAGACAAATTGCATGAAAGAATATATGCACGGCATTAGAGAGCACATTAGAGAAAGTGTGGATGATACAGGTAGACATCACTACCGGGCTGTTAGACACATTAAGTGTTTTAGATAAAGTATATAAATCAATCATGTACTGTAGTTATATTTATTTTTAATTACAGTAATATGTGTTTATTTCTTCATACATAAGTGTCATAAGATACATAAAGATTTTAAGATTACTTATTCTGGAGGTGAGGATCGACATAGGGGAGTGGCAATAATTTTGGACCGGAAAACATCAACGTCTGTTCAGGGATATTGGGCCGTGTCGGACAGAGTTCTACTAGTTAAATTGAGTGGCAGACCTTTTAACATAAATGTTATTCAAGTATATGCCCCAACAGAACAGATTTGAAATATTGTCTGATCTAGAGATCCTATTCCAGGAGGTGGATGATCAATGGGAAATGTTAAAGAATTCAGTCAATGTGGCTGCAAAAAAAACTATTCCAAAATTAAAGAAGGTGGGTCGTAAGAAATGGATGACTGAGGAAATTTTACGCTTAATGGAAACAAGAAGACTCAACAAAAATAATCCTGCCAAATATGAAGAAATTCACAGACAAGTCAGAATATTATGTAGGAAGGCAAAAGAATCATGGCTTGAGGAAAAGTGCTTAGAAATTGAAAAACAACACAACAGTCAAAATACCAAATTAGTGCACACAAAAATTCAGGAACTTACTAATAAAAGAATAAGTACATCAACAGGCTGTCTAAAAACTAAAGATGGCAAAGTCATAATAGAAAAAGATCAGATTCTACATGTATGGACATATTATGTGAAAGACCTGTATAATGGTAACAGAGAGGAACAGTATGCTATTAGATTTAATAATGAAGGACCAGCAATTTTAAAGATGGAGGTTCAAAATGTTCTTAAGCATATGAAAGATGGCAAGGCCCCCGGTGCAGATAACATCACAACAGAAATGATTAAAGCTCTAGAAGAATTTGGACTAGAGCAAGTCACTAGACTGCTGAACACATTATATGATACTGGAGATATACCTTCTGAATTATGTAATTCTGTATTTATTGCAATCCCAAAGAAATCAGGATCCTTAGAATGTGATCAACATAGAACAATTAGTATAATGAGTCACATCACAAAGATTTTGTTACGAATTATCATGCAAAGAGTGAGGAAGAAAATAAACCTGAAATAGGGGAAGAACAATGTGGTTTTGTAGAAGGAAAGGGTACAGTAAATGCTGTGTATATGCTGCGAACAGTTATTGAACGTGCTTTAGAAGTAAACAAGGATATACATCTTTGCTTTATTGACTACACAAAGGCTTTTGATAGAGTTAGACATATCAACATTGCGGATATGCTTGCAGATCTACAAATTGATGGGAAAGACATTAGACTTATAAAAAACTTATATTGGAAACAACAAGCTGTCATAAGGATTGATAATGAAGTAGGACAATACCAACCTATTAAGAGAGGTGTTAGGCAGGGATGTGTAATGTCTCCAGATTTTTTTTCCCTATACAGTGAAAATATTTTCAGAAATGTAGAAGACTTAAATGGAATCAGCATTGGAGGACGAAACATAAATAACATTAGATATGCAGATGATACAGTATTGATTGCAGACAATGCACAGGATCTGCAACAATTAGTAGACGCTGTGGTTGTCCACAGTGAGCAACTGGGGTTGGAATTAAATTGTAGGAAGACACAGGTTATGGTCGTCACTAGGAAGGACGAAGTACCACAATGTAATATACAAGTAAATGGGAATATTCTTCAACAAGTGAATCGGTTCAATTATCTCGGAACAGTCATAACATCTGATGGCAGATGCCTTGAAGAGATAAGAACAAGAATCGCCATTGCGAAAGTAGCCTTTAGCAAGATGAAAAACATTCTGACCAATAAAATGATGTCAATTGAAACGAGAAAAAGAGTGTTGAGGGGATACATAGAGCCTGTTCTTTTGTATGGATGTGAAACTTGGACAATGTGCAGTCAAGCAGAAAAACATCTGATGGCTGCAGAAATGTGGTTTATGAGGAAAATGCAAAGAATACCATGGACAGATAGAAAAACCAATGACCAAGTACTACAAGAGACAAATGAAAATCGTAGATTGATTAGAGAAATTAGACGTAGACAGTCAAAATTTTTTGGACATGTTATGAGAAGAAATGGACTGGAGAACTTAGTGACAGCTGGCAAGATCGAAGGGAACAGACCAAGAGGAAGACCGAGAGGAAAATACCTGGATGGCTTGGCCACATGGCATGGACGAGACAGGAACACTGAGCTGATCCACGACTCTGGTGATCGAGTGAAATGGCGAATCATGACCGCCCACGCTTTCCGGCATGGCACATGATTGATTGATTGAAGTGTCTTTCTGCTGAAGTGTTCATTTAACCAAAATAAAGTTCGGAAAATTATAACTATAAATGCAATACATGGAGTGCACAGACCACCCACAATTCCAAAGTTCTGTAAATGAGTCTTGCATATTTTTGAGTTTGTGTTTAATGGCAAGTTGGCTGGCTGTATGTCAGGAAGGACATGAATACAAGGATTGGGTTAATTATTGAAAATAATGTTCACATTGGACTGTAAAGTAAACTCTACATGTGCAAACAGCTCCCGCTCTCTTAAAACACACAAACACACACACGCACATTGCAAGTTTATATGATTGTTGAAACAAAGGGCAGAATTAATGACAGGTCTATGGGCCCATTTCTTAACTCTCTCTCTCTCTCTCTCTCTCTCTCTCTCTCTCTCTCTCTCTCTCTCTCTCTCTCTCTCTCTCTCTCTCTCTCTCTCTCACTTTCTCTCTCTCTATGTGAGAATGCTCACGATAATCGTCAGTGTATGTGTGTGTAAAGTGTGGGAGCTAGTTCATATTAGTTCAGTGATTATGTGAGGCATCATGTATGTGTCCAGATGTGAGGATGTGTGTTTGGGTGTGTGGATGTCGGGGATGTGTGTGGGGAATATCTGGGTTTTGGGGGATGTGTGTGGTGGGGTGTAGAGGGATGTGTGTGTGGGCTGGTGGGTGTGGGTGTGGGAGCGGGGGATATGTGAGGGGGATGTGTGCATAGGTGGGGGATGTGTATGTGTGGGTGTGGGATGCGTGTGTGTGGGGGTGTGTGGGTTGGTGGTGGAATGTGTGGATGAGAGATGGGTGTGTGCGCAGGGAAATGTGTGGGTGGGTGGGGATATGTGTTGGTGAGAGATATGTGGGTGGGGATGTGTGCTTGGGTGGATAGGTGGGAGTTGTGGTGTTAGTGGGTGGTGGGAGGGTGGGTGATTGGATGGATGGGTGGGGGATGTGTGGTTGGCTTGGCAGATATGTGTGTGGGTGGATGATGGTTGTGGGGGTTGTGTGTATGGTTGGGGATGTGTGCGTGTGGGTGGAGGACATGTGTGTGTGTGTGGGGATGTGTGTGGGTGGGGGTGCGTGGGAATGTATGTGTGTGTTGTGGGTTTTGTGGGTATGTGTGAGTGGGAGATTGTGTGGGTGAATGGGAATGTACGGTGGGTGGGAGTTGTGTGTCTGGTGGGGAATGTGTGTGTGTGCGGGGACGTGTTTGTGAGTGGGGAAATGTGTGTGTTGGGGATGGGTGGGTGGGTGAGGGGATTTATGTATGCCTGGGGTATGTTTATGGGTGAGGGGTGTATGTGGGTGGGGTTTGAGCATGTGGGTTGGAAAATGGGTGATGGATGGGAGTGTGTGGGTGGGTAGAATGTGTCTCGTATTATGGTATTTTGCATTGTTTATGTTTACAACATTCATTTGACAATGTGTTTTCGTACGTGAATATATCATAAAAGATGAGTGATTGGAAGGGCCGAATGTACAACGGGCCTGCCTGTCCAATTTGTTACCCTGTGAAAATAAAGTTAAATCAAGTTAAATCACATCAAATCTCCTCTCTCTCTCTCTCTCTCTCTCTCTCTCTCTCTCTCTCTCTCTCTCTCTCTCTCTCTTACTTTTTTTTTCTCTCTATAAATATTTCTCTCTGATTCTCAGTATTTGCATATGGAGTGCATGTTTATGTATATATGTATTAAAGGACACTAACTTGGTAGCTTGGGGAATAGTTGTTTCCAGTATATTTCATTAAGTTAGTCAGTAAGCAGTGTTCACACATGCATCATATAAATATGTATTCACTATTCTTTCAGGCCAAGTGATATGTTATCTGATGTGTATAATGTTGTTTTTTTTTTTGTGTGTGGTCAGAATGCAAATGCATAGCTCAATATTTTTCCTCTACAGTTGGACCCGCTATCTTTATTGTTGAAGCCAACAACAATTCAGGACAAATAATTCTAGAAAAGAATTCTGGTGTGAGCATTTCTTGTCAAGCCGAGGGTAACCCATCTCCAAGTCTGTCTCTGAAAAAGGATGGAAAAGAAATACAGCCAATTAGCACCTCCACTTATAAATCCAATCTAACACTGACTTATAACAAGGCCATGATAGAATGCATGGATACAGGAGTTTACACGTGTCACGCTGAGACAGGTCAGGCAGCTACAAATAAAACAGTGGCAGTTTATGTAAAATGTAAGTTATGTTTTTTTTTATACTAGTTATTTACGCCTGCTAGAACTTAACTCAGTTGATGTAACTACAGACTTTAGACAGCTCAGTCTCATGACATGCTCGGAGGTCAGCACGTTGAATGGGTAAGAGCGCTCGTTCGTAACACATCCGGTGTACTAATGCCGAGGTAGTGGGTTCAACCACTACACTTTTCAGTTGGACTAAAATGTTGACTTCTCGCTCTTGACTTGGGGACATAAATTACAAGTATCACAGAATTTGGAGTGTGTTTGTCTGATGGCGAAGGATACATAGAAAAAGCTCAATCACATGCAAAAATTGGACCAATGCACTAGAAGTAGTATGTGTATGGACTACTGTTGAGCTCAAAGTAACAACAAAACATGACATGGAACGACTAAACTAAACTAAGAGGTCGGCAACCACCTGAATATAGTGGCTACGGTGTTCGCCTGTCTGTCCAGTGCCCATGTGTTTCAATGACCTTCTATGCAATTGTTTATGTCTCATAATGGGTTGTCTCATCCTTTAAAATTAAAATTGAGCACCAGGCAATTTCCTTGGAAATCCATCAAATGTTGGTGTGTCTAAAATATGGGACGAGTAGCATATAAACTCATGGTGTGAAAAAGAGGTAAATATATGTAAAAATACTTACTACTGATGAGGATTTTATCAAGACTTGGATGCCATTCCAGCTTAAAAGACTCTATACAATGAACTTGCATATATGTGTAATATGATCTAGTCCAGTTACATATTGTTTGTATGTGCAGGATAAAGTGTTATTTAAAAAATATGTTTAATACCTAAAAACAGATCTGGATTTTTCAGTATGACTGATCTTTCTCTATACACTATAAGACAATGTTTGTTGGAAATAAAAGGCTTAATATATGAAACAATCAAAAGTTTTTCTTTCAACGGACAATTATAACAAATGTAATCAAAGATGTCTTCTCCCAGTAGCAAACATGAAATGAATTGTGAACTTGATTTTTTGTCTTACTTTTGTGATGAATGATATTGTTAAAAATTCATTAAATTCAGTTGGAGAAGAAGATGTAATTCTTTTACTTTATCAAAATTGTTGCATGTGCTGGAATTTGTCATCAGGAAGACAAGTTTACCTTGAGTTTACCTCTGAATTATTTGTTTAGATAAATCTTGTACAGTGGAGGTGATGAGGTTATAAGATGATGCCAAATTTGAGTCTCTCCATTCAGGAGCTGAAGTATTTGGGGGCTGGAGATTATGATCAATTTGTTTCATGAGGTTAAAGTAAACTATGAGAAAAAACATTGAATATAAGTAATACTGAATAACATTCACGGAAGTAGAAGAAAGAAGTAGAGATTATGGGTATCTATTAGGCCTTGAGTCAAATTTCATTTATTCCTCCAGCAATGGTCTGTTGTCATTATAGAGTTGGTAGGTTCTATCCCTGGTGGTCACCATGTCTATATTGTCTTTTGTGTCTTCTAATCTCTGCTTATTCCTCTAATCGCTTTTCCGTTCATATGCTTCTCATTTAATTTCACTTGTTCCCCAACAAATTTAATTATAATATAATGAATGTTGTTATGTTGTCACTCATCTAAATACTCAAGAATAATACTACTGAAAATAGAGGGCAAATACTTCAAATACTGAGTTTTTGCAGTTTGAATCAATGATGTCAGAAGTCAGAAAACCAAACAAACTTGGAAATCATGTGACAAGAGAACCTATAATCAAATAGATCACATTTTAATTAACAACAGAAATGCATCAAACATACAGCAAGTCAGAAGTTATAGAGGAGCTGAGTGCCACAGTGACCACTTCCTTGTTGGAGCAAAATTTAAAATAAAACTTAAGAGAGCTTTCTATACTAAATTACAAAGATTACACCCAACATATAACAGAGAAAAACTACAAGAAATTACAGTCAAAGAGAAATTTACAAATGAAATAAAATGTAAACTTGAAACTCTGCAAAACCCTTCGGAGGAAAGCGTTGACCAAACTTGGTTGAACATCAAGAATACAATTCAATCTACCGCAGAAGAATGTCTCGGTGTGTAACACACTGTGTTAACCACGCATAGAAAGAACAGATGGTTCAATCAAAAATGTGAAGAAGCAGTCATTAGGAAGAAAAATTCCAGACATGTATGGTTAAATGACATCAATAACATCCAAAAGGAAGACCATTATAGAAATGAATGTAAAGAGGCTACAAAAATAGTCCGACAGCAGAAGCGAGAATATATGAGTAATATAATCAAAGATATGGAAACTAATCACCAGAAAAATGAATCCAGAAAATTTTTTAAAGAACTGAAGTCAATGAAACGAGGGCACCAACAAAACACATATGGTTTAAAAGACAAAAATGGGAATATGATAAATACCAATGAGGAAATGTGCAACACATGGAAAGAATATTTTATTGAATTACTAAATTGTGAAGCTCCAAGTAACATTTTCCCACAGGAAGAGGTTCTAACATGCGAACCACAAATTGAAGAACCTACATTTGAAGAAATCCTATATGTAATCACACGACTTAAAAACAATAAGGCAACTGGGACTGATGGAATTACTGCTGAATTTATAAAGGCAGGTGGCCATGCATTACATCTAAAGCTATACGAACTAATAATAAAAATCTGGAGGACAGAAGAATTATCATTTGACTGGAAAGAGTAATTATTGATACCTATCTTTAAGAAAGGAGACAAGTTCCAATGTGGAAATTATAGAGGAATATCACTACTGTCCACAAGCTATAAGATACTATCCGCAGTATTACTAAATAGACTAAAACCATATTCAGAAGACATATTAGGTGACTACCAGGCGGGTTTTAGACAAAACAGATCAACAATAGATCAGATATTTATCTTACGACAAATAGCCGAGAAACATTGGGAATATAAAAGAGATCTCCATAACATTTTTGTGGATTTTAAAAAGGCTTATGATAGTGTCCATAGAAATAGTCTATGGAATGCTATGCAGGAATTTGGAATACCAAGGAAGTTAATCAACATGACCAGACTATGCATGGAAGATACTTATAATATAGTAACATATAAAGGCAGGAAATCAGACCCCTTCCAAATAACTTCTGGCTTGAAACAGGGTGATGCACTATCGCCGCTACTCTTCAATCTGGCTCTAGAGAAAGTTGTAAGGAAGATAAAGGAGGAATGTGATATTGGAGGAACATCCAAGTTGCTTGGTTATGCAGATGATATAGATATTATAGGGCAAAGTGAACAAAAGACATTGGAAATATTGACTCACTTAGAGGAAAAAGCCCAACAGATGGGGCTGGTTATCAACCAAGATAAGACAGAATATATGGTAATTTCAAGAGACGGAATGGCTAAAAACTCTGGCCACATACAAATAGATAATATGACCATTAAAAGAACGGAAACATACAAATACCTGGGTACAATCTTCAACGGCTCCAACATCATAAGGGAAGAAATACAAACTAGAATCAACTCTGGAAATAAGATATACTATGCACTACAACATCTACTAAAATCAAAGGCGCTATCTCGTAACACCAAAATCACAATATACAAAACACTGATCAGACCAGTTGTGCTGTATGGCTCTGAAACCTGGAGTACAACGAAAGGAGACGAAGCCTTGTTACAAACCTTTGAGAACAAAGTTTTAAGATGCATCTTTGGACCCATTAAGGATACACAAAGTGGAGAGTGGAAAAGAAGAAGTAACAAAGACATTTATAATCTGTTTAAGTCCCCGCTAATCACTGGTATCATGAAGGCTAATAGACTACAATGGCTGGGGTATATAGAAAGAATGGAAAATAATAGGGAAACAAAACCCGCTTACACTCAGGAAATAAATGACCGTAGACCCCGAGGTAGACCAAGAAGACGGTGGAGAGATAATACATGTACAGACCTACAAGCACTTGGAATCAACGACTGGTAAGAGAGGGTCCACCAGAGAGACGAATGGAGACGGATTGTATTTGCAGCAAAGAACCTCAATGGCTCGGAAAGCTGAAGAAGAAGAAGGAGAAGAAGTGTATATATTTCTACTTTTAAATATGTATGAATGTGAACATGAGGTAGCTGATTTGTCATTGACTAATGTTATCTCACTTATTATTGCAATGTGCAGTTATATATACTAAATATGAATGTAACGATAAGAGAGGTGTAGGAAATCATATATTAGTAAAAACGTAGTCAATGACAGAAGGCGTTATAGATCAATGACAGCTTACCATTATTTAGATACCAGTTAACCATGTGTTTTAAGTTATTGCTAAAACTGTAGCCTCTAATGAGCATTCTGTAACAACACGTCATGTCTTCTACAGGTGCTCAACAGTTCAGATACCATGACAGTCTGAGTCAGATATATAAAGAACAAGTAAACGGAACTGTGTTGATTTATGTCCCCGTCTTTGGATACCCAGAACCAACTGTGACCTTGAATAGTAATCAATACATCCTTTCTTCTGAATCCTACAAACTGAACTACATAAAACAGGAACCTCCCTATGGCACTGTATCATTGGTCATCAATATTAAAAACGCCAGCTTTTTCCAAAATTATAGTCTGAACATTAACAATACTGAGGGACCACTGATTTACTTATTTAAGATAATGGAGGGAGGTAAGTATATTCTGTGTACATGGTTGTAGTTAGTTTAGTTCGGCTATCAATCACGTTTGAAGGATACTGTTACCAATATAAGTGTTCTCGGCTCATACCATAGATCACACAAGGAGTATCTCAACACAATGCATGAACTCTGCAGCACAGACGAGAATGCGGTTGTGTGTATATACCAATTTTACACACGCCTTATTTTATTCACCACATCTTTCCCTGAACTGTCATCCTTAAAGGTCTTGACCGTTGACTTGTGCTGCCTGGTTCTGCCTTTCTCCACCAATATGCTGCAAGGGTGGTGGTCGCTGCCATGGTGCCTTAGGACACCCCATTTACCCACTGTTGTGAGTGACGGAGTCATCAGCGCCTGGTCAATAACACTGTTCTCGTCTCCTGGACGACTTGCTGTCCTGGTGACACAGCCACCATTGATATACACAAGGTCACTGATTTCAAGTGCCGCATCGAAACCTTCCCTTATGTGTTGGAAGAAATGTTACCCCATGATTTGCACTTAGAGTTGAAATCGCCACAAAAAATGGCATTCCTCTCCTGACATTATATGCCACTCAAACACTGCCATCAATGGAAATCCACTCTCTCGTTACAGGCATAAACATTCACCAACACGAATGGTAGACCGGAAAGAACTGTAATTGTATTTCGTCACTGTCCCACGTGGACATCTCCAGCTTTGAAACCATTATACTGTCTCGAACCAGAATCGCCATTCCCAGGTGTCGCCGCTGTTGTAAAACACATTTTAAGCCGGCTATATGGAGTGTCTTATTGAAGCCTAGTCTCGTCTCCTGAAGCGCAACTATATCGTTCCTTTATACCAGGCTGTCCATGATGGGGTCATGTTGTTTAGAGTGGGCACAATTACAATTTAGAATAGTAGTAGTAGGCCTCTTTCAGTCCTGAAGGACTATAGAGTTGTGCCGCTTGGGAGGTGCCTGGCAGCACCGCTGGTGACTATATAGTCCAATTCGAGAATGACAATCCCTGTCACAGTTTCCGCATCTGTAAGACGAGGCAAGTCCTGCAGTAAGTGACTGCTCTTTGAGCCTGTGCCGTCTCTCCTCAGTTTTTTGGATCTGATTGCGCTCAAAGAGCACCAGTCCGTTTCGTACATCTCTTCTCCAGGAGCATCTGTCTGTTGCAACTCTCTCCCACGTGTCTGGATCTATTCCAATGGTTTTCATATCTTGTTTACACACATCCCTATATCGCATTTGGGGTCTTCCGGTTGGCCTCTTTCCTGTGGCTAGTTCTCCGTAAAGGAGATCTTTGGGAATACGTTCGTCCTCCATTCGAGATACGTGGCCCAACCACCGGAGGCGTCTCTGCTTGAGGAGGGTGTGCACTGTGGTAATATCTGCTCTTTCAAGCACCTGTTTGTTTGTTATGTGGTCTTTCCATGTTATGCCCAGGATACGTCTCAGACATCTCATGTGGAAGGAATTCAACTTCCTTTCCTGTCTTGAGTACAGGGTCCAGGATTCAGACCCGTAGAGTAGTGTGCTAACAACACAAGCTTTATATACTTGAGCTTTTGTACGCTCTGTTAGTCTATTATTCTCCCAAACTCTTTTAGCTAGCCTGGAAAGCATTGTGGTTGCCTTTCCAATGCGTCTGTCGATTTCTGTCTCTAATGAAAGATTATCTGATATTGTCGATCCCAAATACACAAAATCGTGGACGACCTTCAATTCGTAATTAGAGATTTTGATTGACGGAGGTGCATTAGCATCTTGTTTCATCACCTGTGTTTTATTTAGGCTAATAGTGAGCCCAAAGTCTTTGCAGGCGGCTGCAAAACGATCTATGAGCAGTTGGAGATCTTCTGCTGTATGAGTAGTCGGTGCTGCATCATCTGCAAAAAGTAGTTCTCTTACACATCTAGATCTTATTTTGGTCTTTGCCTTGAGTCTTGATGGGTTAAAAAGTTTGCCATCAGATCTTGTGTGGAGGTATATGCCTTCAGTGGCAGTCCCAAATGCTTGCCTTAAGAGAACAGCGAAGAAGATACCAAAGAGTGTAAGAGCAAGCACGCAGCCCTGCTTTACTCCGATGCTGATACTGAATGACTGGGATGTTGAACCGTCAAATAAAATGGTCCCCTGCATGTTTTCGTGGAATGATTTCACGAGACTAAGAAGGGTGGGTGGACATCCAACCTTTTCAAGGACCTTAAAAAGGCCGCTTCTGCTCACGAGGTCAAATGCCTTTGTGAGGTCGATGAAGGCAATATATAATGGCTTCCTCTGTTCTCTGCACTTCTCTTGGAGCTGCCGGAGTGAGAAAATCATATCGATGGTGGACCTGTTGGGTCTAAATCAGCACTGCGATTCGGGGTAGATTCTTTCAGCAAGAATGTGTAATCTTTTAAGGATTACTCTGGCAAAAATCTTGCCTGTAATGCTGAGAAGGGAAATGCCGCGATAATTGTTGCAGTCGCTTCTGTCGCCTTTGTTTTTATAAAGGGTAACGATGTTTGCGTCTTTCATATCTTGTGGTATTGATTTTTCTCTCCAGCAGAGCTGTAATATTGCATACAGTTCTGGGATGATTGTTTCTTTGCTACATTTTAAAATTTCAGGTGGAATACTATCTTTTCCAGGTGCCTTGTCGGATTTGAGAGAGTCTAGTGCTTGGCTGATTTCTGTGAGGCAAGGTTCGTTATCCAAGGCATGCATGGCAGACTGTTGATCGATGGCTTCCAGAGCTTCTTCGCTGACAGTGTTATCCACTGAGTATAGCTCTGAGTAGTGTTCCACCCAGCGATCCATTTGTTTCGCTCGATCTTTTATGATTACCCCCTCAGTTGATCGTAAAGGGGCCATCTTATTTTTTGATGGACCGACAGCTTGCTTGATGCCCTCATACATTCCTCTTATATTTCCAGTGTCTGCACAAGTTTGAATTTGAGCAGAGAGCTGTAGCCAGTACCTGTTCGCACATCTTCTTGCCATCTGTTGTACTCTATTTCTAGCCGTTCGCAATGCCTGCAGTGTTTTCTCTGAAGGTGATGTTTTATACATTGAGAATGCATGTCTCTTTATCTCCAGGGCTGGGAGCATCTCTTCAGAGTGTGCTTCAAACCAGTCGGTTGACTTAGTTTGCTTCTTGCCAAATGTTGATAGTGCTGTATTGTAGATGGTGTCGCGAAAATGACTCCATCTCTCGGTGGAATCCCCGTCTGTGGGGCCGGGCAGAGTATCCGCTAGAGCCTGCATGAATTTGTTGACCTTCTCTTTATTTTGGGTGCCACTGGTGTCAATGCATTGTCTTCCTTCTGTTCGGCTTCTGTAGATTCTCTTGGGCTTTATCTTCACCTTGCTGGAGACGAGTGAATGGTCGGTGTCGCAGTCAGCACCATGATAGCTGCGAGTCAGCCGTACATTGCGGAGGTTGCTGCGTTTAGTGAGCACCAGGTCGAGTTGGTGCCAGTTCTTTGATCTGGGGTGCCTCCATGACACCTTGTGTTGAGGTTTCGTGTCAAAGAAGGTGTTGGTCACGCACAGATTATGGTGGCTGCAGAATTCCAAGAGACGTTGTCCATTGTCATTGATCTTCCCAACGCCAAACTGTCCTATACATGAAGGCCAAGATTCGTGGTCGGAGCCAACCCTGGCATTGAAATCCCCCAGGATAAAAAGATGTTGTTTCTCTGGTGTTTCACTGACTTATTTGCTAAGGTCGTCATAGAACTTGTCTTTAGATTCTGATGCTGCAGTTAGTGTTGGGGCGTAAACGCTTATAATACTAACTGGGCCTGCCTCTGTCTGGAGTTGGAGCTTCAATATTCTTTCAGTGCCATCACTTGGTGGTATGATGGAATTGAGCAGCTTGTTTCTGATAGCGAAGCCAACTCCATGCTCCCTGGTCTCTCCGCACGGCTTGCCATGCCAGTAGAAAGTGAAGTCCCTCTCCTTGATGCTTCCAGATTCTTGGAGTCTGGTCTCTTGCAGGGCGACAATGTCTATCCCCAGTCTTAGTAGTTCGTTGTTTATCACTGCAGTTTTGCGGGCATCCACAATCTCGTTTAGATCGTCTGAGATGCCAGGGGTCATGGTTCTTACGTTCCATGTTCCCAGCCTTAGGGCTGGTTTTTTTTTTTTTTTTCTTGTTGCTAGGTGTATAGATTGCGGTCCATGTGTCAGGATTTTCCCCTAAGCTCCACACACCCTCAGGAGCAGATGAACCGTGGCGAGACAACACCTTATTGACTGGAGGCTACCCAGCTTAGGCGGGCGGTAGCTGTCTAGTGAGTACGATGATCTCTCCCAACGTCGGAAGTAGCCCCTGGCGCCTTGCTGTACGCCAATCGAGCATTAAGACTTATAACAGGCAAATGCTGCTTCCCGTGTTGTGTCACCGCTTTACGCGGTGCTGAAGTGACCTCTTCAGGGCACAAGCCTGGGCAATGGAAATCGGAGAACCAGCTGTTGCCCAGTAGCAGGTTCCCCCTCTCCACGTAGCCGATGTTGACCAAGGGAAAGGCAGTAGCCAATGCAACTTGGCATCGGTGCCGTCGCAGGAGTTGCCAGAACTATGTTGTTTACAACATGGAACTGCCTTAGGGACTCCATCTCCGGATTTGTCCTCAGGATTTACTCCCGAAGCCTTTCCCATATGGGTATACCCGCAAGGCAGCGGAGGTTTGAGATTTAGAATACGCGTGTACTTAAGGCCCAGTCGGTCGCATTTGCGTCTGAGGCGTCTGGCAACGGCCCGTCTACCTTGGCTCTTACGCCGTGGACCGCGCCGTAAAAGTCGAACCGGTTTGTTTACCTTATGTACAGAGCACACATACTCGTCCGCCATTTTGAAGACTCCAGAAAATAACACCGCAACCCAACACGCTACGGAAAACAATCAGGGATTGATTCGCTCAATAGCACCGGCGACAATCTTGAGAAGAAACTTCTGGTTTACATCGTAGTGCAGAAATCACACGCGCGAGATGAAATGATAAACCTCCTACGTGAAAACTGGAGCGGTTTCACCATCACACAAATCACACAATCACCCGTCGCCACCTTGACCCTATAATCATTATTTTCCTGAACAGTTTTTTTTTTTTTTATAATTCAACAATTTAAACTGAGTAGCAGCCTGTTTGACCAGATGTTTTTTTTAAATTACAATTGCTGAGGGATTTTTAACTGGTGCAACTTGCATGCAGGCCCTCTAAAATGGTCACTTCTTCTTCGGTTATATTAGGTCACTTAATCA
The DNA here is from genome assembly GCA_963921405.1 of Cepaea hortensis. Classification (NCBI taxonomy): domain Eukaryota; kingdom Metazoa; phylum Mollusca; class Gastropoda; order Stylommatophora; family Helicidae; genus Cepaea; species Cepaea hortensis. The sequence continues at coordinate 85,736,446 of OY992891.1, forward strand.
CAAATAATTAAGATAATTTGGTTTTACATGCCATATGTGATTATAGTCTATTTGACACATGGTCTTGGGTGACTGTCAAAACTGTCATTTACTGCTTATATAGTACCTTGAAGTTTTTGGCACAGGAGTCGTGAGCCTGAGGAAATAAGGCTACTTGGCTAGTGCAGTCGTTGTGAACTATGCAGGATAGGGTTTTCTTGTTATAATAAATAAATAAAATCAATTCAAATAAATAAGAAATAAAATCCACATCTTACTGAGGATTCGAACCCGTGTCTTCCGAAGGAGAATCCGACATTCTAGCCACTCGGCCAGCCGCTCCTCAGTAACAATATTGGGTAAACCTCTAAACTTATTGATCTGATTTCTACATATTTTATTGTGCAGAGCTCTGGTGGATTTGATAAGTGTCTTGACTTTGGAGACCAATTTTGCAGTAGTATTTTTTTCCCCTTTCAGAACTATGATTTCCTCCAGCTTCCCATTGCTGTTTTATGCCAAGAAAGTTTGCATATGCTTTGGCATGCGATCCTTCATTTGTTCAGCAAGAATAACACTGGTCTACACACGTTTTGATGCCTTAAATTTTTGTAGCTGTTCTTTGGTAATTTTGTGTTGCTGATTCCAAAAATGTAATCAGTTTTTTTTTCTATCAGCTCTAGTTTATGAGATAACTAAGAACTTAGTAGGGAAATTGTTATGTACAAGCCTAGAGTTAGGTTTTATCAGTAGCATTTTGACTGTAATCTGTATTCATATTATATTTAATTATTGTGCATTTATTACATTCATATAAAACACCAATAATGTATTAAAACTTTATCACTAGCAATTTTTATCTGCAGTCAACGTACAAAAAAAAAGCTATTATTCGAAGACTTCCTTGAAAGTGATATTCCGGACAGTCACTCTTAAGGGTCCAACCGTAATCTGCCATTTTGTGGGCATCCCAAAGTCCCTGGTATCTCTCTGTATGTTGGTGAAATCTTTCGCCTTGCTCCACAGTAAATTCGCCAAGATTCCCGGGAAAGAAATGTAAATGGTTAAGGAGGTAGTGCAATGTTATGCTCATGTTGCATCCGAGATTACAACAACTCGACAGCATGTTTTCAACTAATTCAGAATAATTGCCTCATTAAAAGTTACCCAAACAGTTTTGCGCAACTTAACAAATGATGACCAGACCTCATATTCTTTTCCTATTTCTCAATCGAAACGTCTCAGTCATCCCCTTGAACTTATCCCGGTAGGTTTCCATATGTTCATATTTTTCATCAATTGGATTCAAGTGGAAATGCATGACCTCTACCAATGTACTGTAGATTGAATAAGCCTGTGGCGTGTATGTATGAGAGCTAGAGGCACTGTAAGTAGTAGCATGAGAATATATTTCCAATTATCTGAGTCTGATTTCATGTCGTCTATTCTATCTTTCTTTTTCCATGTTAGCTTATCTGCTTCTCTCTCTCTCTCTCTCTCTCTCTCTCTCTCTCTCTCTCTCTCTCTCTCTCTCTCTCTCTCTCTCTCTGTTGCTTGCTCTCTCACCCTCCACCAAATCTCCTCATGTCTGCTTTCTAGTCCTTTCTCTCTATGAGTGTTGCTAAACGCTCCTCATTTTTACCAGTTTATTCTATCTGCCACACGCCTTCAGTTTTTCTCTTTCTCTCTAGCTCTCAATCTGCCAGTACATTTAGTCCCGACATTTTAGCACATGTAGTCCCTTTTCTCTAAACCTGCTGCTATTAATTACGTTGATTTTATTTTTTTTTTAACTTTGTCTCTAAACACTTTCACAGCAGTGAATTGTCAGAAAGGAGTAGATACTAAATAAATCAATTGTTAACTTGCAGCAATAATCAGCAATAAAAAAATCTAAAGAAGCATAATATATGCACATTAGTAATTAATATAATGCTCGATGTCATGTGCCCTTTCTTACAATTCTAGATTGATAGTGATGTAAACATTAATTGATAATGTATATAAGAATCTAACGAACCAATACTTTTTCCACTGGGGAAAACTCTTTTTAAATATTTCAAAGGTCCTATACTTCTTTAACAGATCATGTGTTAGGGTGTGTGTGATAATAATGCTCTGTGGCACAATTAGAATTATTTATTGTGTATACACTGGGGGAAGCAATGTGCGGTACACTCATGCAAACTTTATGGATGGTTATTGCTGATATTAGGAATGTTAATAATGTGTTTTATCATTGTTGCGGATAGTTATACGGCAAAGTGATGATAGTGCCACACCATGATCAGCGGTTCTTATTCTCTGTATTCAAATTTGATTTATATGTTGCAATGTTGATTCTGACTAATTTATCATTATTTTCAAAGATCCAGTAACATCTGGCTCCCGTGCACTGGATGTTGGAGCTATAGTTGGTGGCATTGTTGCTGCTGTACTAGTCATTATTATAATCTTTGTAGTTGTTTATCTTGTTAAAAGGAAAGGTATGTATTCAAGCAAATTTCATTTTTCATATTATTTAATGCTATTACTTAAAAGCAATTAGGCTTGTTTGATTAATAGTTCTAGATGTCAGTTTTGATGTTGTTTTTGTTGTTGTTGCTGCTGACATTGCTACTTTTGTTTACTCGTGCTATTCGGTGTTGGTAAAGGATCACATTCGTTGCACATATTTTGCCATAAATGTTCCAGTCTCTTCCCATAGACTACTCATGGAGAATCGAAACACTATGCATGCACTCTGTAAAAAAAAAAAAAAAACTCTCTCGGAGGCAACTCTGTAGTGCCATTGATTATTTAAATGTGCATATAGAAATCACCATTCATCCATCATGTGCCATGTCGTTAAGCGTGGGCGGTCAAGTTTCGCCATCTTACTCGATCACCAGAGTCGTGGATCAGCTCTGTGTTTCTGTCTCGACCATGCCACGGGGCCAAGCCATAAAGATATTTACTTCTCGGTCTTCCCATTGGTCTCTTCCATTCGAACTTGCCAGGAATCATATGTGCTATAAATATTCGTTGTGGGTAGGCATTATAATTTTGCAATTATTCCAAGGCAGCATCCAGTTCAGCCTGTTCTTTTCAATTTTCAACTGTAAAATGACGTTTTAATATGTGCAACATGCAAATCGTTAATTTGAGTAGCATTTAAAGTCTTGTTTGATACATTGCTTGACATGGACAGGTAAGAGAAAGGTGGGGAAATGGTTCTAAATGTTGCTGTATGTAGCCGGGGCGCAGAGCTGGGGATGAGCGCCCAACCTTGCATAAATACAGCATGGCTCGTGCATTCATCACCTCTGCAGGAAAAGTCCGACGTGGCGGAACTGTTTTAATTAACGGGAGAAGTGGCGGCGGCCAGTCTCTGGCACCGAAAAATAACCAGTACGCTCTAGATGTGTATGCACGTACATGCATGCACAGACACGTGTGTGCGCGCCTACAGATCTAAACTTGAATACGACCACAGTCTGCTCTAGCAAAGAAAGGTGCTGAAGACGGAGGCAACGAGCCAGTAGGCGCACCACAGAAATCAGGATGCTACTCAATTACGCCATGAAATATGTCGACTACTGCTAAATGTTTTGATGCTCACCCTGCTTTGGACCTCCAGGCAGGTGCAGTGCCGGGCTCTTGACCTCGAAAGAGTCCAACCACAACTATTCGAGGTCCTTTTCAGATATCATGTGAAGTCAGGGGACCTGATAATAGAGCGTCTGGCAATACCAAACAAAGACTAAAAATAATGCACTGGAATGCGGAGGGAGTCAGCAACAAAAAGATAGAACTAGAAAACATCTTGGACCAAGAAAAAGTAAGCATACGCTGCTTGCAAGAAACTCACCTCAACGAAAATATAGCCTTCAAAATCAGAGGCTACCATTGTTACTGATCTGACCGAAAGCACAGGCGAAAAGGTGGGATACTGACCCTTTTAAGAAATAACATCACTGCTTCCCAAATTGAAGTTTATATGGAAGGGGCTGAGTATCCGACACTTAAACTTAAGAAATGCAATGCAAACCTACGTCTGATCAATTACTACTGTCTAAATGATCGCCCACACGCACTGAACACTCTACCATTAAAAGGGGGACAATTATTGTGTGTGGCGATTTCAACAGCCACTCGCAGAGCTGGGGCTATGATCATATGGACCAGAGAGGAGAGATACTAGAAGACTGGCAGGATGATAATATATTCATCTTAATTAACAAGCCGTCTGGCCCACATACCTTCTACTCTAGATCATGGCACACTACAACTACACCTGACCTGGCTTTTCATTCACCAGACCTGGAGTGGAACATTACACGAATTGTTGGCGGTGACCATCGGCAAGTCTTTCTAACTGTTGAAAATAAGCTTGTAAGTGAAAGTAGCACCCTCTCGAGGTGGAACTACAACAACAACAACAAAATAGAGTGGGCAATGTGCAAGCATGGTACCAGCATACTGGTTAGAAACTTGAACACTGAGAAAGACATAAATAAAGTGGTTGAAGAGTTTGGGAAATGCGCACTACAGGCAGCTATAGAAACACTACCAAGAGGAGCCCGTAAACATTATAAACCCTGCTGGAGTAGTGAACTGGAACAGTTGCATAATGATGTGGAAGTGAGTAGAAAGTAAACCGAGACCAAATGCAGCCAAGAGCACCACAATAAATACCAGCACGCAAAAGCCAGATTTCAAAGGGCCAAGCTGCAGGCAAGATGGAAAAGCCTGCAGGAGAAAACAGAGTCTCTGAACTTTGAAAGAGACACAAGGAAGTTGTTGAAGCTAATAAAACAACTTAACGATGAGGGCACAGGGAGAAACTCAAACATTGCACTACGTAAAGGCGGAAACACCTTCACAGGAAAGCAAGCAGCTGACCATTTTGCGGACTCATTCGCACAAAATAACAATATCGAAATTAGTCCAGCGAAACAACACGACATTGGAGAGAAATAGCAACATGCAGGACAGAATGAAATAGTACAAGAGGTTTTGGAGGCACCTATCACAATCAGCGAACTGGAGCTAGCCATATCAAAACTGAAAATGAGAAAGACATATTTCAAGCGAACGAAAGAAGAAGAAGGTGAGGGAGATTGAAATATATTCATAGATTATTGGTAACCTGTTTATTCCATCGTGGAAACTAATATATGTATTCTCTATTACCTTTAATGCAAAACATGAAGTTTCTAAAAGAAAAACACCTGTAGTAATGGTTCTGGTTTCCTTAGGAAATCTAGAAGGAAGGGGTAATGGTCATCCATTTTTTCATCTAGTTGCTTCCTAAATATCTTTTACTCATTATATGAAACTGTTATATGTTTGAACTCAGTAAATGTTGCCACTAAACACTATTCTTAAACATTACCAATATAACATGTTTTATGGTGTACAGTATAACAATAGCATGTGGTACATCAAACTCAACATCTGAAAGTCAATCTCATGTAGAGTAAGGCCATGCTTACATCAACAGTGGGTTAATTGATCCTATCTGGTAAACACACAATATCTTGCAAAAACTGCCTAGAATATCCATATTGTATTTGTTAGAATGATCAGTTAAACTTGGCGATCACATTTATACCATATTTATTAACATAATCATTTGAACTTGATGATCAAATACATGCCATCGTTATTAGCATAAATAGTTAATTATGTTGCTAGGGTGTATAAGTCCCCTACTTTGTGGTAATGTAGTTATAAGTTATATTCTGTCCTCATCACATCAGTTGCCTCACCCTAGTGTTTCGTATCCTCTACCACTTAGACCTACACATACAGAGATGAATATTCTGTGTTTGTTCTACATTTCATTTATAAAATGACATGCATTAATGACGTTTGATTTCAGGAGCTCCTTGCAGAGGGAAAACAGATCATAATGCCAATAATTCAATGTAAGATTTAATTTGTGAAGGATTTATTTGTCTCTGTTAATTGTATCGATTCCATTAGTTTTATTTTATAAACAAGGTCATGGCACATACTGTTATTGGGGTGAAAGATGATGGGACATTGTATAATGAGACATGTCGCCATTTCTTTCTCAGAAAATGCTGACAGTGATGTAGTACCCATTCTAGGATGGTTTGTGGAGGGGAGCCACGTTGGTCGTGATAGGGAATCCCACCACTGTTGGGAATTGAACCCGGATAGTTGTCAAGGGAAGCAAGCACACTAATCACTATGCTACTGCTGACTCTTGAGTTCCATAACTATTGTGGAAATGAATAAATATTGCTTTATAATTTGAAATTGAGAATTATCAACAATAAATTGAATAGAAAAATTAGACGTACACAGCCATAATTATTTGGGCATGTTATGAGAAGAAATGAATAGGAGAACTTGGTGATAACTGGCAAGATTGAAGGGAAAAGACCAAGGGGAAGACCGAGAAGTAAATACCTGGATGGCTTGACCACATAGCATGGTCGAGACAGGGACACTGAGTGGATCCACGACTCTGGTGATCGAGTGAAATGGCGAGTCATGACCGCCCACGCTTTCCGGTAGGGCACATGATGGATGGATAAACGTTTAAAAATAATGCAACAGTTTAGAGCTGGGGTGTCAAACTCAATCGCCCAGCGGGCCGAAACTCAAATCACACGTAAGGGTTGCGGGCCGGACATGATAAACGTTCAATAAGCAGAACATTAATCCTTTTTTTAAATATCAATATAAATTAAAACAGAAAAAAGTTTTAAAAATGAAACATCATTGGTATACACATTTTCACTCTTATGTAAATTTGTCAGAGATAGAAGATTCTACTGAGAACTTTTCCCCGACTTAGCCACCGCACCTCTGTATGATAAGGCATGTCACTGAATGCTGACTCATTTCCTGCAAAAAAGACTGAAATTGGCGGTGATTTAAACCTTTGGCTCTGATAAAGTTGACGGTTTGTGTTACAATGGTCATTACATCTTCCATGTTGAGGACTTTACCACACAGCGATCCTTGGTGTATGATGCAGTGATATGCTATCAATTCACCAGTACAGTTCTCCTGCATCTTTAACCGCATCCTTCCAACTAGTCCACTTTTTTGCCACACATCACCGGTGCTCCATCTGTTGTCAGTCCAGCGAGTTTGTCCCAAGGCAGGTTCATCTTGGTTAAACTTTGACATACGTTGTCAAAAACGTCTTTTCCTGTTGTTGTCCAATGCATGGATTTAATGTCCAATATTTCTTCTGTAACATTCAAACTGGAGTCCACTCCATGGATGAAGATGTCGAGCTGTGCAGTGTCAGTCGTGTCATTACTTTCATCGGCAGCAAGAGAGAATGCAACAAAGTCTTTGACTTTTTCGATCAGCCGTGTTTTCACATCAGTGGTCATCTCACAAAACCGTATTTCTGCTAAGGCTTACCTTTGCAAACATCTGCTTTTTGACTGAACACAAGACGTCACATAATTTCATCATGCAGCGCTTCAGAAACTCTCCTTCTGTAAATGATCGGCCTGATTTTGCGATCTCCTCTGACACAATAAAACTTGCTTTGACTGCAGCATCAGTTTGTCATTTTGCTATGGAGAAAAACATTTGCTGTGATGTTAGTTGCCTCTTCAATTCTTTTACATTCTGTAGCTTCTGCTCTGCATTCAGGCTGTTAAACTTGTCTTGATGTTTAGTCTCGTGGTGCCTTCTCAGATTATATTCTTTGATCACAGCCACATTATCTCCACAAATTAGACACACAGGTTTACCGCCGATATCAGTAAACATATATTCAGCCTCCCAGCGGTTTTGAAAGGCTCTGTTTTCAGAATCAACTTTACTCTTGGCCTGTCATTCGGAAGGCTGCTAATTAGGGAATTTGATTTGCTTTTTATATCGTGACCATATTTTCCCCTAAAATTCTCTCTTAGGCCGAATATATGTGTACGTCGGTTGAGACCTCTCGGGCCTGATATGATTGTACGGCGGGCCGGGTGTGGCCCGCGGGCCTTGAGTTTGACACATGTGGTTTAGCGAATTTTGAGATTATAATAAATTTTGCTCCTTTGTTAAAAAGGAAATGTTTTCCATGGAGTAAAATCCTTTGATTTCCATATAAATTACTTTCAGCATGCATTCTGTCAGAGACTAGATGCATTTAAACACAAAAAATAAAATATATTAGTTTTTTCTTATTAGGTCTGGAGCAACGATCCCAGATAGTGGAGCAACAGCTGAGAAAGAGAGAGAGACAGAAAAACATACAGACAGTCAGACAGAGAGACACGGAGTGTGAGATACAGAGATACATAGATAGAATAAGAGGGAACGAACGAATGAACGAACAAACTTCATTTATTTTCAAAGGGTAACAAATTAGGCACGCCGGCCCGTCTTACATTCCGCCCTTCCAATTATTCATTTTTTCCTTCTTCAATAGTACATGATACATTCACATAGAAAACAAAACAATGTCAAATGAATGTTGTAAACATAAACAATACATTTCACCATGTCACACAACCCCCACCCATCCACACATCCCCCACCCACCACACATCCCCCACACACACATCTCTTACCCACCTACACACACAACCCCAGGTAGCAAATACATCACCCCACACATCCACGACCCACACACATCAATCCACACACATCCCCCACCCACACATACACAATCCAGGAACACATGCATGCATCAACCCACCCATCCCCCACCCACACATCCCCCACCCACACACCTCCCCAACCCACACACATTCACCGACCTACACACATCTCCCCACCTACACACATCTCCCAACCCATCCCATAACCAACACACTCTCACCCACCCACATATCCCCCGCCACTAAGCCAAGCACACATCACTCACCTACACACACATCGCCCCGTCAATCCATACATCCACACCTACACACACACACACACACTTGCCGCACGCACCCACACATCCCCACTTACACACATTCCCCCACCCACACAATCTCCCCTACCCACTCACACATCCCGCACCCACCCACACACAGAGAGAGTATGTACAATAACAATGATTGTTGTTTTTTCATTTCGTATTACAGGCATACTATTTACGAAAATGATGAGTCAGGTACATTATATCTTTTTCTTTTTCAATTTAATAATTTATTATGTTTTAGATACATATGTTTCTTGATGGTATATTCATATATTAAGTATGAAAAACTAAACATAAATAACACTTTTACCCACCATGAGGCACATTTTGGTTTAGTTTAGTTTAGTTCAGTAAATCAGTCATATTCAATGGGTTTAGTCGTCAGTGTTACATCAACTTATTTACTTTCGAGGACATTTTCTGGTACCCATTTTAGACTGAGTTGACCTGGAAGTTGCAAGTTAAGTTTTTAAAAGTTGCCTCCTTGACCACCGGGTTGACAGGCAAGCGTGGGTGCCATGTATGTACTTTCTGACACTTAGAATTTAATTAAATCAATCACAAGCAATCGTGGGCTTTAATCCCATAAAGTCAGGTATTTTTTATTTCAACATTGACCTGGACAACAAAGATGATCCGGTTTATGTGAGTACCAGGAAATAGTGTGTGAAATAAAGGTGGGTCATGTCATACTGATCACATCACACATTGAGAGCTCATTGGTCTATACAAATATCCAATACACCTCAATACATTAACCAGTAAATTAGTTGTGAAAGTGGGTGTCGGCGAGGGCGGTGGGGAAGGGGGGTGTCTCTATAGAAAATTGGTTACTTCTTTTAACTCGATCACAATTAAACATTACACCATAGTGATTCAGTAAACATTAATATTGCTCTAACAGCAAATAAAGGTTCTTCAGCTATCATAAATACAACTGTCATTAGTATTATATAGCTCTTCATTTAATATAAACTATGTACCAGTAATATTTTTGGGGGTTTTGACATTAATATCTCATCATCAGTAAACAATAATGCTTCAGCTGACATTAATCTCTTGTCAAAAGTAAATTGTGTTGCTTCTGTGAATATTAATCTATTATGAGCTATTCGTCATGTCACTTCATTTAACATTAAATCTTGTATCAACTTTAACATGTAATGTTCCAGTTAACATTACTCTCTAATCAACTGTCAATTGTCTTGCTTCATTGCCCACTAATATATTATCGACTGGCAATTGTTTCGCTTCAGATACCATTAATCTATTATCAACTGTGAATTATATTGCTTCTGTTCATTTAATTTTATGTTAAAATTATACATTACTTGAAATTACGAACAAGTGGTATCAACAGGAAATCATGATGCTGTGGTTACCATTCATTTCTTATCACCAGTAAATCGTGTTGCTTCAGTTAACAATAATTTTTTATCATCAGTAAATTATTATGTTTGAGTTAACATTTAATCTTATTGACAGTGAATTATATTACTTGAGTTAACATAATTTCTTATCAACTATACATATTGTAGTTTCAGTTAACATTAGTTTCTTATCAACTGTTCGCTGTATTGCTTCAAATGATATTAATCCCTTGATTATAAATATAAAAATATAAAATGGTGCTTCAATTAATAAGAATCTTTTTTCAACAATAAATCATGCATTTCTTATCAATAGTAAATGTTTTGCTTTAGTCAGCATTAATCGCATATATACATTATGGCATATTTCTCCAATTTACACAAATGTCTTATCAACAGTAAATAATCAGGCTGCAAAAATTGACACGGATTCCAGAGACATTAAAGGTAAATATAAATATGCACATTTGCTAATGAGGATATTGCCATGTTTCAAATATAGAGAAAGCACACACAAAACAAAATAGTGTACTGTGATATTACTTTTTTACAGCTTCTATATTATCTAAACGGTTAGCGGGTAGGGGGAGCCCCTATCAAAGAAGATGTAAGAAGCCTTCTTTCCTCAATTTTCTCTGGTACAAGATCTGAATATTGAAGGTTGGCTACTAAAAACCATACAGCAAAGAAAATTTAAATATTTTGGTCAATTGAAACGTAATGAAAGTTTGGAGATAATTGAGGGGTATATGCCTGGGAAGAGAGGATGAGGAAGGCCAAAGATAAGATGGGTGCAGGATGTGGCAGATGATCTCCAGATAGGTGCATCGGATGTGGGACATCTTGCTTATGACCGACACGTTTTCCGGAAGGGTGTTTCTTATGGGAGCGAGGTTCTGCAAAGGGGATGCTACTGAATGAATGAATGAATGAATGAATGAATGAATGAATGAATGAATATAATATCTAAATGTTAATGCATACAGATATACAGTAGACTAGCCAATAAAATATTGCCCAATCTAATTCAATACTTGTTATGTCAGCTTGGTTCTGTTCTGACATGTACGATTAAATGTTGCATACTGGAAAACCAGTATATGAGGTCAATATTGTGAAACCTGTAATCATGGATAATAGCTTTCACATACTCTTTGACTCGTTTCATATTCCTCCTGGATTACTTTTCACATGTTTCCTGTTTTACTTGTCACATGTTTGTATTATTAATTAATTCATTCATTCATTCATTCATTCATTCATTCATTCATTTATTCAGTAGCTTGTCTTTTGCAGAACCTCGCTACCATAACAACCTTCCGAAAAATCTCTCGATCATAAGCAAGGTGTCCCGCGTCCGATACACTCATCTGGAGATCATTGGCCACATCTTGCACCAATCTTCTCTTTGGCCTTCCTCTTCCTCTCTTCCCAGGCATATACCCCTCCATTATTATTCTCTCCAAATTTGCGTTACGTTTCAAGTGACCAAAATATTTCAATTTTCATTGTTTTATCGTCTTTAATAGCCCACCTTCTTCAATATTAAGCTCTTGAAGTATGGATGCATTTGTTCTTTTCTTTACCCACGATATAACGTTAAATATTCAAAGGCATGTATGCGTTGTTCAGCTTGTTTAGTAAGTTTGTATTATACTTGTATAAAATGGTTGTCTGGTGACAGATACTGCCACTGGAGTGTAAAACCTTAGGCCTTCATGTATAGGCCACAACAAATGAGACACGACGGCCAGTTCCCTTTCTCGTCATCATTACTGAAATTTATCTGGTACCCATTTTTGTCAAGATGACTTAAGCCCTGAGCCGTAATGGTCACAACACTTAACGCTGCCTCAGCAGGGGATTGACCCTCGACCACTGTTTTAGCAGACAAGCACAATATCCTCTGTGCCACTGTGGATTTACATCATATATAACCGAGTATAGTTCACAGAAACATACAGAATAACAAATGTTAGTCCTAGAACACAGTTCTGCACACAACAAGCCACTGGATGATGGTGATAGTTTTGAAAATCAAAATTATTTGAATAAATGACTGTAATGTTCAACTATACATGAACATTGTTTGTGTGTTTTGTTTACATCATTTGCCTGCTCCGTTCGTAATCTCGCATACCGTGTTCGAAATACAGCTGCGAGCGATTTGGCAGAATATTTCAGCTCCAAATATACGGGATTACGGAGAAAGTAAATAACTCTTCGCCAGGAATACCGGCCCTGTCTAAAGTAGTTTAGTTTAGTTTTAGTTTAGTCGATGGATCAAAATCACGGCACACGGGTGTAACCCATAAGTGCTCCGTTCTCCTCCTAACTCAAACCTGAGTATGGAGACACTCAGCTCAGTGCACGAACTCCGTAGCACCGGCGAGGATCCTGAAATACTTTGGGTAGATTTTTAACTCGAAATTTTGCCCGGGCAGCGCCGTTAGGCTAATCTTTTTTGATTTCCAACTGCCAAGGGATTTTTTGCGTGCCCAACAATACACATGGGCGTCCGATCTCACTACCCAGAAACCAGGGGAAATGTTATTACTAGAAACAGACTCCACGTGAAAAAAAAAAAAAAAATACAGCCCGGGTCCTAACCGGGGCTTGAACCGGAGACCTCCAGCACTCGAGGCGGACACCATACCTCGAGTCCACGTAACCCCCTGTCTATAGTAGTGTGTGTATTTTGTAGTTGAAGTTTAGAGAGTAATGCTGTGTTAATATGCTCTAATTGTCTTCCAAGTTATCATCTCGACAAGATATGTGCACGTCTCTAGAGCCACAAAAGTGTCACGAATGCCCTGACGGCGTTTGGAAACTATCCAAACAGTGGATTCAGCTTTTAAAATGTCATAATTATTGAAGCTTCGGATTAGACAATATGATAGATGAAAATATGAAGTTCGTATCCCAATGAGACAAATATGCATGCACACCTGAGAACGTTTTCCGTGATGCAGCTGATTATATTTTCTGCTCTCTCTCTCTCTCTCTCTCTCTCTCTCTCTCTCTCTCTCTCTCTCTCTCTCTCTCTCTTTTTTTTTTTCTCTCTCTCTCTTTCTCTCTCTCTCTCTCTCTCTCTCTCTCTCTCTCTCTCTCTCTCTCTCTCCTTCCCTTGTGTGTGTGTACGCGGGTGCGTATGCGTGTGGTTATATCTTTAAGCATAAATTACCTTTACATGTATATGCTTTATAATCAAATTAGGATCACCCCATGTTTTAGAAGAGTTGCCAGACGCACATGCCCCAGAGAACCCACACTACGAGGAAATAATCGACTTCCAACCTGGCATGCCAGATAAGCCTGTTTATTATGCAAATCAAATATCATCAAATGCACGCGACGTGGAGTATGAAAATACTGTTAGTGGTCTCTAAAATGTGCGTTCACCTAAATACATCTGTGATATTTTATGATTATCGAATATAGATATATAAAACATGAGCGTTAGTGTGTGATTGTAATTTTAAACACTTATTATTTCATGATAAATAAACATCATAGCCATGCAAATATATTTCTGTATGTGTTTAAGTTACTCCAGGAGAATAGAAAGCCTACTTGATCAAGCAGCTTGTTTGTAATAGTTGTTACGAACATGCTGAAAGGGAGAGAGAGTAATATTGAAGATGGAGACGAAAGTGGAAACAGAGTGGGGAACAGAATGGTGAAGGATACAACAGAGAGGGGATCTGGCCGACGCTCGACGCTCAGAGGAAACGCGAGACGGACATTTAATCAGATTGCTACAGGAACTATTAGTTTTGGAACTCTTCGCTAGCTGCTGAGGATGGGGATGGAGCGCTTATGGGAATGCCCCGAATGCTGTGATATCGGTTCCTAAATCAATCAATCAATCAGAAGGATACAATCTACCAACATTAATTAACATAGTATATGCATGCAAGTAATCTGATTCTGATAGTGAAGGGAATGAAAACCAGAGAAGGGCGAAGAGAGAGAGAGAGAGAGAGAGAGAGAGAGAGAGAGAGAGAGAGAGAGAGAGAGAGAGAGAGAGAGAGAGAAGAAGAAGAAAATATAGCGTGCTAAATAGAGAGCAACAGAGACAGAGAGACAATAATAACGATAACATATTTTCATCATTGACATACAATCACAATAATTTTGTTTTTTAAAGTTGATAGAGAGAGACAATGAAAATGGACACATACACATAAAGAGAGAGGGACAGAGAGAGAGAGAGAGAGGGGGGGGGGAGAGAGAGAGAGAAAGCGGGAAGGAAAATGAGGAAGGATACACAACATATTTTCATCATCACCAAGTGTCTTGCTGACTGACAGGTACACTCATGCTTCTCCAAACATCATGACCTCAAAACAAAACAAAAATGCATCATTCCATGAGCTGACATGTTTCCGTGCAGCTTACATGAAATCTCTCATGATTCTTCTCCGGCTGTCTTCCTCCACCACTATTTCCATAACTACCTCTAGTTGTGATAACATGTTCCAGTTGTCTCTTCTCATAATGTGGCCAACAATGACAACTGTCTCTTTGTGATATGTATGCCAGTGTCTGCCTGTGTCTCATTTTACGTCTCTTCCCCGTTCATGATTGTTTACTTCTTTATCACACGAGGTTTATGAGCTGTGTAAACTGTCTATCTCTATTTATACTCATAGACAGAGTTCACCTACCTATTACCAGGCAGTGTATAGAGGATATATGTTGCCAGCCATTTGTTGCTATATAAAGATCAGTTGCTAGCCAGGCATGGCACAGTTATATTTATTATGCCCCTTGGATAGGTCATGACGTACAATACTGAGATGGTAGGGGCCAATATGGGAAATTACATAGGTCAGGTGTTGTTTGATGGTGTATAAATGCATTGAAAACATGTGAAAAGTACGAGTCAACAAACTATGATATGCTCAGGTAGCTAGCTAGCACTGGAACATCAGGAAAGCAGCATTTGGGAGATACGGGAAGGGGAATGTTGAGGGTGGAGTTCTTCTTCTTTGGGAATATAAGACCCCCTACGGCTGTAGAGATTTTGCTTACAGTGTAAAAGTCTATGTTTGCAACTGTGTATTTTATATTATGTCTTTGTATACATCGGCATTGCATGTAATGTGAGTACATGAACACCAGCGGCAATAAATACCTCCAAATCGATATATAATTAAACTTTAGTTCCTTGACTTTTTTGAGTTGTTTAAAATTGTTTGGATGCACAAACTGCAATAATTAACTTCAGTGGATTCCCTGTAAGACCCAGTACACTCTCATTATGCAGCGCGCGCGCGCGCGCACACACACACACACACTCACACATACGATATACCTCCTAAAAATCATCAGTGGCAGACGCAGAGGGCAAGATGTGCTGACAACAAACTTTAAAAAAATGTGATACGACTCCACAAATATGATTACAAATGATAGCAACAAGTCGTGCAATGTGTCAGAAGTGGGGGTGCCGCCGCCAAGTTGAATGTACTATCACTGGCGAGCAACTCCAGTTTGTCAGAAATTGACTATGGACAAAATCTATATGGCTGAAATAAAGGTTTAGCCCATGAATATCCAAGAGAATAGCTGCAAATGGCTCGTTGCACAAATGTGAAATTAGCTGGTCTTGATATCCCCCAATGAGTGGGGAGGAGAAGGTTAGATATCTAGGTTTTAAGTCTACAAATGGACTACTAGACAGTGCTGGTTTTCCCCTGACAAGTTTCCCCTCCGTGGTGTGTAATTTATCACCCACCCCAAATGCACACACACACGCGCGCGCGCGCGTAAGCACAATTTGAATATAACAGGGAACTAAGAGCTTAAAGCAAAATACAATCACTTTATTTACTCTCAATATGAAAACAAAAACTGATTAATTGCAGGATGATGATGATAATGAATAATCGAACTATCCATCACCAAAGTAATTAAATAGGTAACTGCTGTTGTGGTTTGTATGACATCTGGATTCCAGGTGAGATGATGCCTCAATTCCTGTAGGATTCTACTTAGGTCCTGTAAACACCTACGATCCAGTGGGATGGATCAGCCCGCCGGTTTTTATGACGACTGCCCCGTCCTGACGCTACCTGGTCGTCCCTCGTTCTCAGAATCTATAACATGGTACTCTTGTTTAGAGCTTTGGTGACATAATCAAGAATGTGTAAACACTAGTTCTACATCAGTACAATCCTAGGTAATACATACGATATATCATCATTATATACACAACCACAATGACAAGTCTGGCAGTGTCTCTTTTACCACTTTACCGCGTTCACTCTCCTCTTTCTCTCTCCATATCTCTCTTTTACTGTCGATTCTGGGAAGGAATTTTCCAATAGTCGAACATGTCTGTAGTTACAACTCATGCCATCCCTTGTAACATCCCGTCAGGAGGGATAAAATTTCCTAAATCCATGTCAACAATTCAGACACCCGGTTCCTTGCAGATGCTCCCTGCAAAAGTTGGTTTAGCGGATCAAAGGGTCGGTAGTGTTATCATAAGAGTATCTGATTGCCGGGCTTAAGTGCCGGCGATAAGGCTCTTCCCTAAGCCTCATTGAGTTACCATGAACGCGCGTTCACCACACATTGAAAGGGCGAAGCGCACAATATACCCATAACCAATTGTGAGTTATGTCTGCACCACTACACCTCTGCTTCACACACAATCAATAGACAATATGCATATGTGCACTACTCATAAGTGCAACATAGCATATCACCCAATTCCTGTTGGCGAGTTACCATATACAATTTGCACCTCAAACATCACGTAATCACTATGCATGTTAACATCAAAGTATGCATCATAATAATATGCATAATATAATGGGAAAGACCTTAGACTTCTAAAAGACATATATTGGAAACAACAAGCTGCCATCAGAATTTATAACGACGTAGGTCAATATCAGCCTTTTAAAATAGGTGTGAGACAGGGATGTGTAATGTCTCCAGACCTCTTTTCCCTATACAGTGAAAATATATTCAGAAATATAGAAGATATGGAAGGAATCAACATGGGGGGGGGGGGGGGACGATACATCAATAACATTAGATATGCAGATGATACAGTCTTGATTGCAGACAATGAACAGGACCTAAAAAATTTAGTAGATGCGGTTGTTGCACACAGTGAAGAACTAGGATGGAACTGAATATTAAGAAGACACAGATTAAGGTCGTCACTGGGAAGAAGGAAATACCACAATGTGATATACGAGTAGATGGGCATATTCTTAAACAAGTGAATCGATACTGTTATCTCGGCACAGTCATAACATCTGATGGGAGATGCCTTGAGGAGATTAGAACAAGAATTGCCATTGCGAAGGTAGCCTTTTGCAAGATGAAAAACATACTGACCAATAAAATGATATTAACTGAAACGAGAAAAAGGGTATTGAGGTGCTACATAGAACCTATACCTTTGTATGGATGTGAAGCGTGGACAATAAGCAGTCAAGCTGAAAAAAAAAACAGCTGATGGCTGTGGAAATCTGGTTTCTGAGGAAAATGCAAAGAATGCCATGGACAGACAGAAAAATAAATAAGCAAGTCCTTCAAGATACAAATGAAAATCGTAAACTGATTAGAGGCAATCGACGTAGACAGTCAACATTGTTTGGGCATGTTATGAGAAGAAATGACTTGGAGAACTTGGTGACGACGACTGACAAGATCGAAGGGAAGAGACCAAGAGGAAGACAGATAAGTAAATACCTGGATGGCTTGGCCACGCAGCATGGTCGAGACAGGAACACGGAGCTGATCCACGACTCTGGTCATCGAGTGAGATGGCAAAGCATGACCGCCCACGCTTACCGGCATGGCACATGATGGATGGATGATGCATATTAACTATGCAAATTAGACGGATAATGATATCCCTAATAATAGCATAATGAACTAGATAGTCATACTATTATATACATCGAGGTGAGACACTATAACTGGTCTCATTTCAGAAACCACACGGGACAGTCGCATTGCTGGTTTGCCCGGTTCGATCACTAATTAGTCACTGCCGTTGTAAGAATTAAAAGAACTATAGTCATTTGACTATATTCTGTACAACAAATGCGCACAAAAAAAGGAGATCAGGCTAGTTCTCATAGGAGTGACAAGATTGACAAGACACATGAAGTGACAAGAGTGGCAAGACATATGAAAGTCAATAGTATATCCAGAACATAGACAAAAATCTCCATAACATAAGGTTCCTACGTTTTGTCAGAAGACTAACAAATTTATAGCATTATGCTATATTCAGAGAAAATGGATTATTTTAATATACATTAAAATAGCCTACAACCGACCGACCAATGAAGGCCCCGAATTTACAGGCTAGAAACTAACATTCTTAGAAACTTCTAACAGCACAAGACTCAGACATATGTAATTTAGACATAAACTTCTTGCATACCTGATCCTACACTGCACCCATCTCACGAGAATTACAAACCCCGTCTACTTATACTAGGTCTGAACTACCCTGGATTATTAGGTAACTTTAGATGTTGCTGATCTGACGGCAGGTGTCAGCCGTGTGAGTTTCCTAGTGTAACAGTGCAGAATGGAACGATGACTAACGAGTCTTGTAGTAATTATAAATCAGCTTTATTAAACGTTATGGTCGATACAAAGTCATGGTAGAATACAGACGTGTTGACAGCCTGCCTCCTCGGGCTAGGTTCAGATGTAAAACTAATTCTTGACAACAAACTACGTCACGACTTGAGCATCTCTCCTCCCATTCCATCTCGATGCTCAATCGTGCTGTAGCCTTTTCCCACCTAACACTAATACTCAACTTCTGTTACACTAGCCCAGCCTTGATGTCCGTCCTTTCACACCGTTTACCGTAGCAAGGATCCGTATCAAGCCAACACTTCACACCTTTCACGATGCAGACTGAATTATCTCGCAGCCTGTCCGTCTCACATCTGCCGTTGCCACATAGCTAGTGCCAAAGCACACCATACAGAGAGGATAGAAGGAAAATCCCGAAGTGAACAGTGCACCAAAACCATGAGATACGAAGATACGTCACACCAACGCCAGCTTGACAACGAAACCATACGATGTGGAACGATCAAGGAGAACGGGTGTGTGTTACATTCGGAGGACAACTCGGTGTGGCTATTGAAGCGTTGGAAGTCTAGCAGTGGACTCATTCCAACAGAAGTATATGTGGAGAACGCCATGGAGTCGAGAACGATGAGAAAACTCTAGACAGACAGAAGTCGGAGGAAGATGATATCAAGGACGACCTGAATGAACAGAGGGAAAATGGAAATATTAACGAGCTACGATAAGGCAAACTCAGGACAGAGGACAATGCTTAAGGTCAGTGCACGTTAAGTTAGATACCCTCCCGGTAACCACGGGAAATTTAATGGTTCACTACAAAAGTGTATGTTCATTTCTGTCAACGTCATAATAAAGCGTTATTAGACTTTGCTGAGCTACGATGTTTTATTTCTTTCCACGTTCAACAGTGAATTCCTCAAGTTATCTTTACGATGTTTTTAATGAGCCACCAGTTCCGTGTCGTGAGTCAATTCTATGATATCTTCCATGGCCTGGTACAGAAAAGAGGACTCACGATATGGCACCCGTCTCTTGCGTTTCCTGGAACCACGATTGGGTAGTTTCCTTATCAGTTCAATCCTTCAACATTTGCTGCTGGACTGGCATGTTATCAGCGTAACGGCCCCAGGCCGACTGTTGTCTCCGCGAACATGTATTCTATTTCACGCCTTGGTGTCCCGTCATGAGTTGTGGAACCTCAACCGTGTCAAATGAGTGATTAGAATCTCGGGGTAGACTGTGAGTTTTACAAATCTTTGATAAAACAGGCTGCTTGCGTTATGCGTTTGGCATACAATGTGGGGTAATATAATTTTAGAACATCGAGAGTACATTTCATGTGTTTATGTGCTCAGTCCTTTATATTTCTGTTTCCTTTCCACCTTTATTATAGTGGCCTGAAAGACAGTCTGGTGGAATCGCGGCAATCTATGACACAATGTTAAGCATGCCAGCAAGCAAATAATGAAGACGGACATACAATCTGTATCACCCACAATACCTTTAAGAAATACTGACTACAAGTAGGATGTCATCTTTTTTATTTAAAAAACAAAACAAAAACAACAACAACAACAACAACGCATTCCACACATTGCATAACAGCTTCAAATATTTGCATTCCGTTCCAATGTCAATCTTTACAGCAAAATGCTATTTGTATTACAGCAAGTATTCATAATTAGGTTCAGTCTATCATATTTACCGGCTCTGTGTCGAAGGGGTTGCGCATGCAATTCATAATCTTGTACACCACGTTTGAAACACGATGCGGAAATTTGGAAGCAAACCGATTTGAGTTGGTTAGCCCACAAAGGTATGAGTGCCGGTCGTTCAGAAAGCATGGCAAACTACTGAACGTAAGCATGCCAATAAATCATAAACGGACACACGATGCTGGGGTTGACTGCTACGTCCTGTAAATGATATGCAATTAACTATAATTTTCATGCACAACAGCCCAATAACGTTGTCACATAATCATATAACATCTGATGATCTCTCAGACATAATGTTTCTACATATTTACTTTATAGGCATCCTCGAGGTTATACCTTTTGAACGATGAATTCATTTCATTTCAGCCATTTGACAATCAAGATTAGAAATTAATAAGCATACAACAAACCAGCATTCTCTAAAGCCTAACACTGACAACCTCCTTCCCAACAATTCTAACAGCAGAATATTTAATAAACTCTACCAGACAAAAATGTACTGGCACGTATCCATGTCCTGCAAATAGGATATGAAAAAAAAAAGAAAGAAAAACAGCCACAGAGCCAGTAAACAATATAAAAAACGCGAAATATCGGACAAATTTACGAACACAATTGCGGCAAACAAGCTGGGCTTATTCGAGTGGTTTTATATAACATTCGTCTTTCTGAATGTACACAACGAATGACAAGACTTCTCTTGTGAGACATTCTATATGTACCCACCTGACGACAAGTGCCTAGTTTGTGTCACTATGGATGACAACTTGACGACTCTGGGGTAACTATGTCATCGTATCAGAAATGCCTGGCTGGTGAATAAATCTCAAACTTATTCCACTCAACGAATGCCCTGTTTTGGAAAAATCTTAAAGTAAAGACACCGCAAATGACATTGTCCTGAGAATTTAACAATTGATAACAAAGAAAAAAAAAGCGAACATTCCTTGGGTAAGTCTTGAGCACAAAATGACAAACTTCGTGAGATCACATGCCAGCGAGATTGTCAATGTAAGTTTTTTTGTTGTTTTTTTTTCCCGCATTTCCATCCTGTTTCATCCTGTACTCTTGTAGTCGTGTTTTAGTAAAGCTCACAATCTACTTCTCGTTTTTTTTTTTTTTTTTTTTTTTTTTTTTTGGGGGGGGGGGGGGGGGGGGGGTGATCCATCCTGTTTCAGGATATTGCGTTCAACACCAGCATCTTTCAGCTGTATGTTGATTAATAGGCTAGATTACGCTCATCTAGAAAGCTGCTAAACTCTCGGCCAGGGAGCCGTCAATGTAAGTTGTTTGCTACAAATATAATGGTGATAAACTAAACTTTATATAAAGTACTGCCCAGTTTGTCAGTGTAAGCTGTTTGAAACAAATGTAACGGTGAAGGACGAAAAATCAAAGCAATACTCACCAAAGTCGGGACTTGGTCAGATATGACTGAGTTACCATATAACAATAGACGGATTTCTGTTAGCGCCGAATGTTGGGCTGCGCTCACCAAACCCGACACCTGACATTGTACCAACGGCTTCCGGTGGAGAAGCGCAATTTGGAGGGTACAAGCCTTACCCTAATGCACGGAAATGCAGCCTTAAGACTAAATGTCATGGCAGCGCAGAAAATAACAGGCCCTAATACCTTGGTCGGCAACTGATCTAGGATCGAAGCTCTGGCAGACGGACAGCTAGAACAATGTTTTACTGATCCGTCGGATTCTGCAACTTGATTTGTTCCAGTCGTATTGATCTTACCTTTCTTCTGGATTAATCTAGGCAGGCCGAGAGATAGATCATACTGCAGGGGTAACACAATATTTCTAAATTCATCCCAGGCATTGTGCTATGGAGAGTTATAAACTCCATTGTTTTATAAACTATCGATTGTCAAGGCTGCAAGGTGTCAACCACTCATCAAAGAACGTCAAGTCAAATAATGTTAGCAAAAGCTAACGAACCAAGTTATACTGATGTAATAAAAACAGGTGAAACAATTTTATATTGGTACAAGAAACATTAAATCAGATACTATTGGTAAAAGAAACATTCTTCTTCTTCTTCAGCATTTCGAACCATTGAGGTTCTTTGCTGCATATTGATTGATTGATTGATTGATTTAGGAACCGACATCACAGCATTCGGGGCATTCCCATAAGCGCTCCGTCCTCATCCTCAGAAGCCAGCGAAGAGTTCCAACCCCAATAGTACCAGTAGCAATCTGATTATATGTGCCTCTCGCCTTTCCTCTAAGCATCGAGCATCGGCCAGATCCCCTCGTTACTCCACGCTGTCGCATTCTTGCCAGACCATGGTGATCCATTTGCTCCTCCGAGGTGTACACGTGCTCCCACAAGGCCGCAACCACGTCTGCCTTATCATGCATCAATACTCCACCAAGTTTTGCGGAGCCAGCCAATCTGTCTGCCTATTCATTCCCCAACACACCAGCATGCCCCGGAGAAAATATCCAGACGATGCTTGCCACCCGTGACTTCCGAAGCGAAGCAAGCCACTCGGCACGAAGCTTGCCAGTCCTCACCCTACTCAGCATGCTTTCTGAGTAAGTTACAATCAAGATGTGTGTGTGTGTAACGTATTCTCAATCCAGCGGAAAGCTGCACTGACTGCCTCCACCTCCATTCTTAAGCTAGATGTTGTGGTATCATATGCCAGACTCCTGCACCAAACGTCGACCATTAGGCTTTTCCAAAGAAACCCCAGGCACTTCTACTACCTATCAACACCGAACCATCTCTGGTTGACCTTCTCTTGCCATTCGCTGATTCCAAGTGCTTGTAGGTCTGTATGTATATTATCTCTCCACCGTCTTCTTGGTCTACCTCGGGGTCTACGGTCATTTATTTCCTGAGTGTACGCGAGTTTTGTTTCCCTATTGTCTTCCATTCTTTCTATATGCCCCAGCCATTGCAGTCTATTAGCCTTCATGATACCAGTTATTAGCGGGGACTTAAACAGATCATAAATGTCTTTGTTGCTTCTTCTTTTCCACTCTCCACTTTTTGTATCCCTAATGGGCCCAAAGATGCGTCTCAAGACTTTGTTCTCAAAGGTTTGTAACAAGGATTCGTCTCCTTTAGTTGTACTCCAGGTTTCAGAGCCATAGAGCACAACTGGTCTAATCAGTGTTTTGTATATTGTGAACTTGGTGTTACGAGATATCGCAATTGATTATAGAAGATGTTGTAGTGCATAGTATATCTTATTTCCAGAGTTGATTCTAGTTTGTATTTCTTCCCTTATTATGTTGGAGCAGTTGAAGATTGTACCCAGGTATTTGTATGTTTCCGTTCTTTTAATGGTCATATTATCTATTTGTATGTGGCCAGAGTTTTTAGCCGTTCCTTCTCTTGAAATTACCATATATTCTGTCTTATCTTGGTTGATAACCAGCCCCATTTGGTGAGCTTTTTCCTTTAAGTGAGTCAATATTTCCAATGTCTTTTGTTCATTTTCTCCTATCTATATCTATAAAATACAATGTATGTCTGTCTGTATCTCTGTATGTATGTCGTTTATTCGTTCGCGAACAGTCCATCCGATTGAGATGACATTTTCTACATGTTTTCTTCTCATTCCCGTGCAGCGAACTGTCATAGTTTGTTATTGTACAAACAGTTATTTACTTAATAAAATTTAATATTTCAATTTACATTATAATTTATATATATATATATATATATATATATATATATATATATATATATATATATATATATATATATATATATATATATATATATATATATAGCGAGGGGACTTAACTTAAGAAATGTTATATCAAGGGAAATAACTTTTAATAGCATTGCTATATATATAGATTACAACAATTGTTGCATATTTCTCAAATAGGTAGACCTTTTCTCTACGGCTATCTACAGGCATATGTGTTATAATATATAATGATAAAATCTTTAGGGCACTTTTAAAGTTTTCATAAAAATAATGCATCTATTTTAAATACGTGAACATTTTCTAACTCATCTTTTTATTTCTCTTCGACATCTATACAGTCATCCCAGCATTCATTGGGTTTCCGTGATATCTTGGTAAGTTTACGTTCAGTAGTTTCAGATTGCCCTTAACTTTAACTTTTTCTAAAATAAATGTCATGAAAGGTTGATAAATGATGGCAAAGAGAAATATGTCAAAATCTCTAGAAAGTATTAGTCAAACGGATATAATTATCGTCAGCTCAATCGCAATGTTTTTAAAATATGACGCTAACTTCAGAGACAGCGCAGAAGACCACGCATTAATAACTTCAGCAGGGTCAGATATACTGAATAACAGCTTTGAATTGTCAGATTGCCCTATTTAGTTATTGGGATGAAGATTTTTCTCTTCCAATCTGTTCGCCATATTTCCGGGAACGGGGGGAACGGGAGCAGGGGCCGAATATAAATTAAAAGAGACGCTCCCTGCCAGGGGCTGGGCGAAGCCAGGCCGGGCTTCTTTTTTGGGAACGGGAGCAGGGGCCGAATATGAATTAAATGAGATTTTCCCCGCCAGGTGCTGGGCGAAGCCGGGCCGGGTCCTGTGGATGGATGGATGGATGGATGGATGGATGGATGGATGGATGGATGGATGGATGGATGGATGGATGGATGGATGGATAGATAGATAGATAGATAGATAGATAGATAGATAGATAGATAGATAGATAGATAGATAGATAGATAGAACAAACTTTATTTTCAAAGGGTTAAGAATTGGGCACGCAGGCCCGTCTAACATTCTGCCCTTCTATCACTCTCTTTCATACATTATTTCATTCACACATCATTCAAGGCTAACAGAGAACAGCAACAATATAAAAGATATGCATTATAAAGGCATGGGCAAAATGCGAACATCAAAACTACACGACACAGTAATATTAGATAATGATCTGACACTTGTTATTAGCCATGTGGAATATACTGGCCTACCAAAAGGGGACTGGCTGTTATACTAGGATTTTGTTATTATTATTATTATTATTATTATCTCTATTATTAAGGGGGAAGGCAATCCGTACTGAGATAGTGTTCGAATAATTTGCGATTATATGAATAGGGATTGGTGATGTCTTTGATTTCTTGTGGAAGATTGTTTCACAGCTGAGCTGCGGAGTACGTTAAGCTTGTTTTGTATAAGTCAATCCTAGGCTTCTGTATGTGTAATATATTTAAACGTTTACTGTGTCTAGCATTATATTTAAACAATGGCCAAAGGTAATTTGGGGCATTCCGATGCAGGATTTTGTGAATTAGTTTAGCTTTATTGAAAAGCAGGCGTTTGCAGAGTGGTAGTAACTGAAGGCGTTTATACAGGCTAGGATTGTCAGATAAATGTTTGCTATAAATTAGACTCATGGCCCGTTTCTGGAGTGAGTAAAGTCGCTTGGTGTTTGAATTAGAACAACCGTCCCAGATTGTAGAGCAGTAGTCAAAGTGTGTCTGTATATGAGAAGTATAGAATAGTTTCCTTGTGTCCTCATCAAGGAAGTTATAAATCTTGGCGAGTTGGTAGACTTTTTTCGCTGTTTGTTTAATGAGCGCTTGAACGTGGGAATTAAAGGTTAGGTGTCTATCAATGATTAGGCCTAATGTTTTGTGCTCAATTACACTTTCTACTGGCATGTTATCGATGTGAAGTTGAAGTGTTGTGTGTGAGCTTAGAGTTTGAAGTCTTTGTCTGGTTGTTAATAACATTGATTTTGTTTTAGTGATGTTAATTTGCATACGGTATACGGCATACGGCATAGATAGATATACCGACCGACCGACCGACCGACCGACCGACCGACCGACCGACCGACCGACCGACCGACCGACCGACCGACCGACCGACCGACCGACCGACCGACCGACCGACCGACCGACCGACCGACCGACCGACCGACCGACCGACCGACCGACCGACCGACCGACCGACCGACCGACCGACCGACCGACCGACCGACCGACCGACCGACCGACCGACCGACCGACCGACCGACCGACCGACCGACCGACCGACCGACCGACCGACCGACCGACCGACCGACCGACCGACCGACCGACCGACCGACCGACCGACCGACCGACCGACCGACCGACCGACCGACCGACCGACCGACCGACCGACCGACCGACCGACCGACCGACCGACCGACCGACCGACCGACCGACCGACCGACCGACCGACCGACCGACCGACCGACCGACCGACCGACCGACCGACCGACCGACCGACCGACCGACCGACCGACCGACCGACCGACCGACCGACCGACCGACCGACCGACCGACCGACCGACCGACCGACCGACCGACCGACCGACCGACCGACCGACCGACCGACCGACCGACCGACCGACCGACCGACCGACCGACCGACCGACCGACCGACCGACCGACCGACCGACCGACCGACCGACCGACCGACCGACCGACCGACCGACCGACCGACCGACCGACCGACCGACCGACCGACCGACCGACCGACCGACCTTTCTAGTATAGGCATATCTTCACCGCTTGTTGAATAATCTCTAATTCTTCTCTGTCTTTTTACTTCTCTTTCTCTTTGTTTATCTATTCTTCTTTTCGTTGCTTGTCTAGTATTCTTAAATGGAGCACCTGTTTCCTCTTCCATAGACTTTATACTATCATAATGATTCTCATTCACATTTTCTTCTTCTACCGTTTTCGGTATTGTCTGTTCTTGAGTATCATCGTAAACTGGAGTTGTTATTAACTGATTTTGTGCTGGATCTTTTCTAAAACCTGGGGTTATTGTAGCTCCTCTGACGACTTGTTCATCTAAATATCCAGTGTCTGAATAATAATAATTATTATTATTATTATTTTCCCTCTCATCCTCATCTCTTCTTAAGTGTTCCACGTGTGCCCTTGCCACATGTCCCGTGACCTGGTTCTTGATACTATACGATACTTTTCCTAGCTTTTCCAAAACGTAATAACCTGGAACCCAACGAGCATCAAACTTAGAGTTCCTTCTATGCTTCTTATAATAAACTCTATTACCTACTTTAAACTCCTGTAATTTTGTATTCACGTTTTTGTACTTTTTCTGTCTTTCTCTAGCTTTAATTATATTATTCTTTAGTCTTACGTGTGCTTTATGCATTTCCTGTCTTGGTTTTAACAGATTATCTATAGGTAGTACTGGTTCTCTCCCGTGTATTAAATAGAATGGTGAAAACCCTGTGCTCTCATTTTGATTTGTGCGTATAGCGCTAAGCGCTGGTCCCAGGAACAAATCCCAATCTTTTTCATGTTCATCGACAATCTTTGCTATAATATCGTATAATGTCCTATGTTGTCGTTCGTTCTTAGCATTTGAAGAAGGTCTATAGTATGAGGTCTTTATATGTTTTATATTCAAATCTTTTAATAACTTTTCGAATTTTTTATTTACAAATTCCCTACCATTATCCATAAGTATACTTTGTGGGCAACTAAATCTTTGTACGAACTCTTGTAAAAAAATATTAATGACAGTATCTGCGCTCTTATCTGGGATTGCATAAACTTCTGGCCAAAGACTGTAGACGTCTACTATATTAATTAAATACACGTTTCCTGACAATGTTCTAGGGTGAGGACCCGATATATCTAAACTAATTTTTTGCATAGGAAACTGAGGAATATCTGTATCTTGTAAGGGACACTTAATTATTTTCATATTCCTTAATCTGCATCTTTCACACGTATCTACATATTTACAAGCAGATTTAAATAAGTTCGGTCAATAATATTTACTTGTAAGTGCTTTTACCAACTTATCACGACCGAGATGACCATTCTCATCATGATATGCTTTTAAAACTTCATTTTCCAAATGTTTTGGAATATATTTCCTTAGCTGTTCGTTCCTTTCACTCATATAATATAACTGTTCGTCGTCTTGCAAAACTAAATAATTCTTCTTATATTTATTCTCCTCCGTTTCTTTTAATTTCTGTTTTATTTGTAAGACTTTTGGATCTAATTCTTGTTCTTCTTTCATATTAAATTGTGCTAAATGTGGGTCTTCTGCTCTAGGTTCAGACTCTTGATCCGATGGTAAACTCTCAAACTCTTCTCTATTTATTATGGCAGAATCTAATATATTCACTTGCCAGTTTCGGTCGTCGATCTCTGGTTCACCTTCATCTTCTGTGTCTCCTGATGACTGTGGATACGGGATCCTAGACAATAAATCAGCACATGTGTTAATCCTACCTGGAATGTATTCAATTTTCGTATTGTATCCCTGTAGATTCAATGCCCACGTCTGTATCTTCCTGTTCTGCACTGGAGCTTCTAACAGAGATTTTAAAGGCATATGGTCAGTTCTAATAACAAAATTTGCGTTATGTAAGTAGTAGTTTAGTTTTTGGAGAGCATAGTGTATAGCATAAGCCTCTTTCTCGATAGTCGCCCATTTTCGTTGAGACCTAAGTTTATGAGACAAGAAATAAATTGGCCTTTCATTTTTAACCCCTGGTATTCCAGATTCTTTTCCTTCATATGGTTGAACCAAACACGCTTCTATAGCATTGTCCGAAGCATCTGTATATAGTATTAACTGTTTATTCAAATCTGGATGCGTCAATAGTGGTACCACTGTTAAGCTATTTTTTAAAAACTCGAACGCTTTTTGACACTCATCATCCCACTTAAATCTAGCGTATTTTCCAGTTAAATTAGTAATAGGTTCTGCTATCTTTGAGAACCCTGGAATGAACCGCCTATAATACCCACAGGTTCCAATAAAAGCACGCACTTCTTTTACGTTAGTTGGAGGAGGTAACTCTTTAATAACCTTTATCTTGTCTTGGTCTGGTTTAATTCCGTCTCTATTAATAATATACCCCAAATATTTTGTTTCTGTTTTTAAAAACTGGCATTTACTAAGCTTCAATTTAACATCATGTACTCTTAATCTGTCGAATACTAATCTGACATGTTTTAAGTGATCATCCACATCCCCTGCTGTATAGATTAGAATGTCGTCTATGTATGCCAATGCAAACTTTTGCATACCCTCTAATACCTCATTTATTAACAGCATGTAGTGAGATGGGGCCGTTCGAACCCCGAATGGCATTCGTAAGAATTCGTAAGAACCCATATGAGTACAAAAAGCACTCTTCTTTTGAGCGTCTTCCGACATCGGGATACACCAGAATCCTGATCTTGCGTCTAGCGTTGTGAAAAATGTAGAGCCATTAAGCAACCCCAGAATATCATCAATCACCGCCAATGGGTACGCTACATTCTTAGTGATCTTGTTCAACGCCCGATAGTCGCAACAGAATCGATGTGAACCGTCAGGTTTGGTCACAATTACTATCGGAGATGACCATTCTGACTTCGATCTTGTTATTATCCCTGCTTTCAACATATCTTCTATTGCCTTTTCAACAACTTCCCTATTTCTTAATGGAGTTATATATGGTTTTAAACTAATTGGTGGATGGTCTCCCGTATCTATTTCCATTGTAACTGTTTTTTGTCTTTCCCAATTCTAAATCATTAATTGCAAAAACATCCTGATTTTCTTTTATAAGTTGTTCTAATACTTTCTTATTTTCTGGTGGAGCTTTTAACTGTGCCAACAATTCTTGTTCCCTTGTCATTTTGTCTAGTGAATGTATTTGGGCTGTATTTCTTCTGAATGGATGGATCAATTCATCCATTTGTACGTTCCCTCTTCTTCCGCGTCCGCATCTGTTATTAACTCTTTCACTAGAAATATGTGAATAATTTGTTCCCGGCATTTCCACTCTATCCATTGCCAATATGTCACTAACGTTATGTTCTAGTTTGGCTATTACACATCCTCTGTATAGTCTAATTTCTCTACCTGTGTTGTTAATGATCATCACTGGAAAGGTTAAGTGTTTATCTAATGATGTTATTCCATCCGGGACTTCAAGACCAGGCTCATCAATTACTTCCTTTTGCAATTCAGTGATTCTAACTGTGTGTCCTGCCACATAATATGGGTTTCTCTTTATCTTGGCTTGTATCAAATTAACCGACTGTGGTTTTAACGTCGTGGACATTTTAATTCTAACTAGTGCCGATATATGCATGTCTTCTTCCATATCTACATATACGTCCTTGAATTTTAATTTGTGTAAATCAAAGAGAAGTCTTACTCCGTTTTTTATTAAAAAATCTCTTCCTATAAGCATGTTTCTATTTAAATCTTTTACTACATGAAAAAGATGTCTTACGTTGATCCCCCCTAATTTAAAATTGATCATTGTCTGTCCAATTACTTGTAAATTCTGTCCTGTAACAGAGTGAAGATTATTATGACTCTTAAATATTCTACAATTTCTCATTATTTTATACAAAAAACTTTCTTTAATTACACTAACCTGAGCTCCTGAATCAATTAATGTACGAACTCTATATTTTCCTATTTCTATTATACATGAGCTATGATCTGTTTTATTTTCTGTAAGCTGTTTGATTTCCTCTAGTTGAAAGTATTCTCTACTCGTCCTACTATGCCTGTTATTAACATATTCTTTAAACCTTGGGACCTTATTATTTTCCCTCCTACTACAGGTCCTATTTAATAGGTAGGGCGCCGGTTTTCCTGCGTTCTTGTACCTGTAGAATTCCTGTGTCTATCTTCAACATTCCTATTCAACCTGCTATTGCCATTTCTACTTTGTGTATTCGACTGGACACGCCTGTTATCACAAAAACGAGAAACATGTCCGCGTTGACCACAAAACCAACAGACTATATTTGTGTTGTTCGTTTTACCTACTGTCTCACTTGTAGGATACCTCATATGTCTTCTTTCGTCATAAGTACTTCTATTACCACCTTGTAACGTCTGTATACCTCCTCTCCTATTCCATCCGAACCTTGTTTGTCCTATCTCCATAGGCTCCTCAATCCTGTCTTCTCGACTAGTTCCTATTTCTCGTCCTGTTCTCAATCTAAATCTACGTCTCAAATTTTCTTCTTGTACCGCAATGTCTACAGCTTGTGATAACCTCTCAGGGTTTTCTCTCATCAGCTTAAACTTCAATCCATCGGATTTTATGCCATCTACAAAAATCCCGACTAACATCCTCTCCACCTCCTCTCCTCGTACATTCTGTCCTAAGAATGCTTCTTCAGCCAGGTTAATCAACCTATCGCTGAACAATTGTACCGTCTCTCCAGTGTTTTGTTTAGACTGTCTCAACACCGAAAACGCATGTTGTGGATCCGTTATTTCCGCGTACTTATGGGCCAGGTCGTCTTTGGACTGCTCCCATGTCTCATCTACTTTAGCCTCTAATTTCCTTCGGATATGATCCGAAACCGGTTCTGTTGCCGCCTGATAAGCAAGTCTCATTTTCTCTTCATCTGATGCAGACACCAAATACGCATATTTCTCTATCGAAGTTATCCATTTCTTAAAATCTCTTGCCTGTCCACTAAACCTAACAATTTCAGTTGCCATTCCCTGTTGTTTTATAACCGTATGAAGTCTACCTACCGCTGTTCCTACCCCCGTCAAAACTTGTGCTAATGAATCTTTTCTGTCATGCTGAAATATTTATGTATGCACCAATAAATCAAATTCACATTCGTAACCAGCTAAATTAACAATATGATCGTATTTACTTTACACAACAGAATTGTTCAACTAGTCAATTGTACGTAAAATAATATTTAAAGTTCACCAATTACCCTAATTTGCTCCCGATCCAAGAAAGACGGATTCTTCTATGTTCGATATCAGGTAGAATTCAAACGCCAGGAGTCTGTGCCAGTTGAAATGCTCCTCTAATCGATCACGCACTTCAGGTAGTTAGGGAGTTCTTCTTCCAACGTCTCAGTAACTTCAGCCCCTGGTTGAGCCCCTACCAGACTTCTGGCTTCTTTTCACCCCGGATAGGGCACATCAAGCGACGTCTTGAGAATCGGTGTAATTCAGGAAAGCGATAATTACAGTAGGTCGGCAGCCCAGTCTGCCTCTCCCACTTCCGAGAGTTCTTTAGCCGTATCGCTGCTGTTAATGAGCTTTCCATTTCTTCTTATTCCTCAAAAAGTCTCAAGGTCAGGATTCTGCGGCTTTTAGTTCGCTCCAGGCAATCTATCTTAACGAGAAGTAGACAACTGCTCTGTTAGTACAATGTTTCTACTTGATTCGACTTGCCTTGAAGGTTTCTTTTTCCTGAGCTTCTTATTTCAAACGATCCAGAAAAAACGTACTGGACTTTCTCTCTCTTCAGCTCGGCGAGATGATCACCACTGTACAGCAACTCACCCTGGGAAGCCGGCTTTCATAACTCAGGTGACAACGACTGCCTATACATCTAGGCTTCTTGATAGCAACGAGAACTCTGAAAAATAATCACAGACAACCACCCCTAGCCGGGCTTTTGGCTGCTGTAATTCTCACAGACGACTTAGTGTCCATTTTTCAACTTCGCTTTTTCGTTCAACATAAGTATGGAATCGTGCCGTAATTCTGTCTCTGGGCATTTGATGTAAGCAGAACGAGATCTTCAAAACTTTGACTTTAGTTCGATGTTCGACCTGGACAGCATATTGTGATTCCGCGACGACACTCCAAGTTCGTATCCTGTGTCATGGGCACCAATTACGTCCTTTATAACAGCGTACAGATAAATAGGACTAACGAGTTCTTTGTTTTAGTAAAAATAGAGATTTATTGCATCTTGATGACAACTTCTACAGCCTTCATACAACATGGCGTCTTCTCTCTTCCAGGCCCAGATGTTGACTGGTTCCTAACAACAAACTACGTCACGACTTGAGCATCCTTCTTCCCATTCCACCCTGATGCTCAAGCGTGCTGTAGTTTTGCCCACCCAATATACCCATACTGCTACACAGTCATATTTTGCCATAATCTTCCAAAGTCCTCTGCTGACTGTATCAAAAGCCTTGGTAAGGTCAATGAAAGTGGAGAACATTACGCAGTTCTGTTCCTGGCATTTCTCTTGCAGCTGCCTTGCAGCGAAAATCATGTCAACAGTTCCACGTTCTTTTCTGAAGCCACACTGACTATCAGGAAGAAGACCTTGATCGAGATGGGCTGTGAGGCGATTGAGAAGAATTCTGGCGAGTATCTTCCCTGCAATTGAAAGCAAGGAGATGCCTCGGTAGTTGTCACAGGATTGGCGGTTTCCTTTACGTTTGTAAAGGTGGACTATTGACGCGTCCTTGAAATCTTGTGGCATGGTCTCGTTCACCCATATGTTTGTAAAGACTTGGTGAAGCTGCTCTGTTAGGACCGGCCCACCTGCCTTGTATATCTCTGCTGGGATGGAGTCAGGACCAGGTGCCTTGCCGCTGGAGAGTTGCTGGATGGCTTTGGTTACTTCTACTATGGTTGGCAGGTCATCAAGTGTCTCATTGGTAGGAACTTGAGGAAGGCAGTTGATGGTTTCATCATCGAAGAAGGAAGTTACATTTAAGATGTTGCTGAAATGCTCTGCCCAGCGTTGAAGGATTTCTTTCTTATCGGTGATCAATGTTCCCCCATCTGCACTGAGGAGGGGAACTATGCCTGGTGATGTAGGACCATAGACCGCTTTCAGTGAGTCGTAGAAGTTTTTCATATCATGTCTGTCAGCAAAGCCCTGAATTTCATCAGCTTTGCTGCTCAGCCAGGAGTCCCGCATGTGCCGAAGTTTCTGCTGCACTACTCTCTGAATGTTCTTGAAGGCATCTTTTTTTATGTTGACTTTGGGTCATTCAAATGTGCCTTCAGGAGAAGATGTTTCTCGGCCAGCAATTGGTTGATGTCTTCGGAATTTTCACCAAACCAGTCTTTATGCTTTCGGGGGGCTGGACCCAGGATTTCCATAGCAGTGTTGTAAATTATGTCCTTTAGGGCTCTCCATTCTGTTTCTGTATTACGCGACTGGCGCTAGACGTGACCAAATTATCATACTAGAAAAAATATCACAACGTCACCTATTGTAGGCTATAGCTCAATGTTTGCCCAATCGCTGCGACTGACTTCCGTCAATCGATGTGGCCCTCGAATGATCAGGTCTTCTCGATCTGGCAAGTCACACTAGGCTCCTGAAGTCCAGCGAGCAATGATCACATTTATTTATTGGACAAGCCCAAAGGTTCGTACCGGAATGTGATCAGCGTTGCCAGTAGTGAGTTCTGCTTAATCTTCAACCCTCAAATACCGAAACAACCAAATAAATCAATTCTTCAAATAATTTTAAATAATTTTTTTTATTAGGCTTCATTACTTCAGACCATGTTGTTTCAACAAATGGTGGGCCTAGCTTACCAACTGACGGTAGTTGGCAAAGAATATTGCGAATTCCTTGGACTGCCAAAGTAACTACCATCGACTGCCTGAACGAGGCTAATGAAACTAGAACACTATATACAACAAGAAGAAAAAGGCAAACAGCTTTATTTGGTCATGTGATGAGAAGAAAGGTAGTGGAGAACATAGTGACAACTGGAAAGATCGATGGGAAGAGAGGCAGAGGCCGACCAAGAGAAATGATGCTGGATGGATTGAGACTGTGGCATGGAGGGATATCATCAGCAGAGGTGATCCAGAAAACTAAAGACCGAGATCTGTGGGAATCATAAACGCCTAGGCCAGCCGGCATGGCATTTGATGATGATGCTGAATCTACATAAATGTGTACATGCATGGTTTGGCTCGCACCTCCATCTATACGTTTGCTTGTGGACATTCATGCCCCAGAACTGTGTAACGTTGCTAACATATTTCATTTCTGGTCGTGATTGTTTATATTTCATCTATGAAGGCATATTAGGTTGCTCTCCTTATATTATATTTTGGTTGAAGCCACTAAAGATTAATTGAAGGCAGAGTGATAGAAGTATTCTCGGCTGTTATTGCAACATTTATATTTAAGAAAGAAAGGGTTTTAATAGAGACATAATCATACAATTACGTTGGATGAAGAATGACTTGCGCGATGAATTGGATTAAAGTGAGGAAGAATTGCGCAATTCGCCGACCTCACTCTCTCGCCTGAGTCCATCTGAATCCAGTGGCAAGACAAGTCAAGACGACTGGAGACGAATACAGATGTAGTGGATGACCAGGGCGCTCTACGTGCCTTGCCGTGCTCATTACGTTCCACAACGCTTTGCAGGTAAACGCCGTCTTGCCAGTTGAATCAGGAATGATTTCTTCCGCGCAGTCTGCCGGATCCTGTCTTCACATGCCGGGTAGGCATACCCTAGTTCACCGCTTGGTTTGACACCAAATCGGCTACCCGCGCCTGGTTTAGCCAGTTTCTCACAGCTGTTGCCCGGGGGTGGCCGCTGTCGTATGCTGACAGCTACTAGGAGCCACAGGCATGAGCTGGGTGTCAGACTTGGACCAATGGGGGATTGGTCCTGAAAAGGACATGAGAGTCATCCTTACGAAAGGTGCTACCAATGCCTGACACCCCGAACTCCCCCCCCCCCCCCCATACAATTACATACAATTACAACGATCACTCAGTGACAGTGATCTGCTTGAAAGTAAGTACAAGTAAGAGTAAAGGACCCTTTTACACGCCTCATCACGTATACATTTTAACACTAATAAGCCATAAAGTAACCATTTGAAACATGTTCTACTTGACATTAATAACCTGGGCTGCCTAGCTTAAACAGGAAATGTCTTGATAAGTACAAGCGGGCCGATGTGATACTGATCACAGCAACCACCGAGTGCCGATTGGTCTATAAAAAGATGGGTCTAGCGCTATATACCCAATGCACTTAATCAGATGGGTGGATGGATTGACCCACACACGTGATCTTATCAAATGAATCACCCCGTTAACAGAGTTTGCAGAGAAAATCAAGCTCTGAGTGTATTTGTTTTTCCATATTTGGTGCAGATATATTTATTTATTTACAGCCAGTCCATCACACAATAAAAGGGTAGACAAACTGACTGGTACACTGGTATGAAGATGTTTAATATTAGTGTAAGGCACAACAGTCCATAAATCGCAGGGGCTGGCTTGCAGTGTAAAGAGAAATTACGGCCAGGCTGAATATCACTCTCGTGTGAAAGGATTATCGATAACAGGTGCAAACGCTACCACGAGGATGTGTAAAAATATAAACCGACGGAATACACATATGTCGATTTGTATTACGGACAACTGAGTGATAATAAAGTAAGCAGGTCTTAAATGTAATGCGCGTTCTTTGCGGAAATTTTCATTGCAAGCTCGATGTGAGATACCTCGCAAATGTTGCAATGACTTCTGAGCTGTTCTGACAGCGTGATGTCGTATGCTATAAGAAGAGGCGTGCCCATGTCTACTGTAGACGTAAGCATCACCTATGCCTTGTAGTCAGAAACTATAAACACTACACGTTCCTATGAATTATAACAAAAGACATGTAATATATGATTCTTAACATGAATTCCAAGATGCCATAAAGTAATGGCTAAATCAAAGAAGCAGATCCAGCCCAAATGCACAATGCCGTCTCCCTGGCCGAGGGAATAGCAGCTTTCTCCTTAATCCCGAACACTCTCGTGGTTGACGTGAGTGCACGAGAATTGGAAGCGGTTCGAGTCGCGACAGTGACTTTTCAGAGTATGGAGCCGGTAGCTCAGAAAGTCGTGGCGTGCTGATGAGAGTAATCTTAGCCTAGGAATCAACATACAGCTGAAAGATGCTGATGTGGACCGCAATATCCTGAAACAGGATGACAACCCGGAAATATATATATATATATATATATATATATATATATATATATATATATATATATATATATATATATATATATATATATATATATATATATCCATCCATCATGTGCCATGCCGGTAAGCGTGGGCGGTCATGTTCTGCCATCTCACTCGATCAACAGAGTCGTGGATCAGTTCCGTGTTTCTGTCTCGACCATGCCACAAGGCCAAGCCATCCAGATACTTGTTTCTAGGTCTTCCCCTTGGTCTGTTCCCCTCGATCTTACCAGTTGTCACCAAGTTCTCCAAATCATTTCTTCTCATAACATGCCCAAAAAATTGTGACTGTCTACGTCTAATGTCTCTGATCAGTTTACGATCTTCATTTGTTTCTTGAAGGACTTGTTCATTGGTCTTTCTGGCTGTCCATGGTATTCTTTGCATTTTCCTCAGAAACCACATTTCTACAGCCATCAGATGTTTTTCAGCCTGGCTGCTCATTGTCCAAGTTTCACATCCATATAAAAGTACAGGTTCTATGTAGCATCTCAACACTCTTTTTCTCGTTTCAATTGACATCTTTTTATTGGTCAGTATGTTTTTCATCTTGCTAAAGGCTACTTTTGCCATGGCGATTCTTGTTCTAATCTCTTCAAGGCATCTCCCATCAGATGTTATTACTGTTCCGAGATAATTGTACCTGCTCACTTGTTGAAGAATATTCCCATTTACTTGTATATTACATTGTGGTATTTCGTCCTTCCTAGTGACGACCATAATCTGTGTCTTTTTACAATTTAATTCTAACCCTAGTTGTTCACTGTGTGTAACAATCGCATCTACTAAATGTTGCAGGTCCAGTTCATTGTCTGCAATCAAGACTGTATCATCTGCATATCTAATGTTATTGATGCATCGTCCCCCAATGTTGATTCCTTCCATATCTTCAATATTTCTGAAAATACTTTCACTGTACAGGGAAAACAGATCTGGAGACATTACACATCCCTGTCTCACACCCCTTTTAATAGGCTGATATTGGCTTACTTCATATATATATATATATATATCGCACTGATTGCTGTTCCACACTGAGGAAATATTGTGAGAAATATTGGAATTAAGCCTGCATAATCAGACACTCCACTTAATTCCATTTTTCTTTCACTTCAGTTTTCCCTTTATTCTTCTCTCCCCGCCCTCCCCCCTCTCTTTTCATCAGTCACGTGCCGCTTATACAGATATGACGGAAGTTTGTTAATATATTATGTTGACTTCCAGCCATTGGGTTTTATTTGTATGCGTGCGTTTCTGACTAGCTAGAATTTATGTCGATTTTTCTGTTCTTGCCCTTTGAATATCTGTTAATTCTTCTGTTTATTGTAGATCATTGGTATTTGGTGTCTTTTAAGTTTACTAGATCTCGAGACATTGTCTTTGTTTGTCCCCTGATGCTGACATGAAGTTGTAAGCACTAAACTTAATCTCAAACTTATAGTTCCTTCTCATCTTGTTTATCTCGCACCTTGCAATGTTGAGTGAAGTATAAACAGCGGGAGAGTGCCCGTTTATGGGCTTCATGTATCGAGATTCCCATGTACTCTGCTATTCACTCTGTCCATCATTTACGTGGCCAGCCTCTACTTCTGCTTCCATTTGGTCTGTACAATACTGTACATCATTGCTTGTTGTGGTATACTGTTAGTTGGTAACCTAGTCTCTAGTTACAAGGCCAAACCATTTGACTTGCTGCCTTCTAATAAAATCATTTTTTTTTAAAAGTTGCATATCCTTTACAGGACATTGCAGTCAACACCAGCATTTTACCACCGCCGTTGATGTTTGACAAATTTTTACGTTCAGTAGTTTGCCATTGCTTTCTGAACAACTGGCTCCCATACCAACATGTTAAAACCAGCGCAATATGGTCTGCTGCCAAATCGGTCACATCTGTGTTTCGAACGCGGGTAAGTGGCATTATGAAACGCATTCGCAACGCCATCGCAGTGGAGACTGGTAATAAAATCTATCTCTGCTATAACCCATACTTTTATCCTGATGTCTTCATTTCTGATTTCCTCTCTTCTTGATACATTGAGTATTTTTCTCTTATAGTTCCATGTTTGTACAATATCATGGGCTTCGTATTTCTTTCTGAATGAGAAGTCAATATTTAACTGACCAGTGTAGGGAATGAACCTACTACCCTGCCATCAGCACACTGGAAATTTAAGAACAAGCACTCTGAACCTTTGTCCACGCTGATCTATCTGTGTATATCATACAACACCATCCTTCACATTCAATGTGTGATGTAGTTTTCCCTACATCACATTTCTCTCTTGCCCTGCATCAATTACAGTAACAGACCTGCATGCTTCATGTTGTGACCAACTGAAGGTACAGCACATATTTCTTTGTAACAATTACTATTTCTAATAGAAAAATGTCACAGAAACTATGTTATTTTTTTAATTACACCTCATTTTATTTTAATTTGCAAACATTACTGGATTAATAGATCAAAGCGTGCAATGTTAAGTTTGTATCAATGGCACAGTATGATCTACAGAATAATGTTGAAATCAACACTAGACAGCCTTAAAAACGCCATGTCTGGGCAATTTGCAGTGAATGTATCCTTGAAGCCTTTCCCATATACAAACATGCATGCAAGCGAGCTTGAGTTATGAACATGAAATACTAAGGATAATGTGTCCCAGGTGCCATAAGCAACAGGTTAGAAAGCACCAATGACTCACCTCTCTTGTCAATAGACACAGTTCTAAGGGACTCTTACAGAAATACATGTAAAAGCCAGGAGCTGGAGCTGGTCGACAGTCTCTTAGATGCACATGGCATAAGATAATGCATAAGTAGTGCCAGTTCATTCCCTCTACAACTCATGAATATGGATGCCTTTTGGACATGGTGTGTGTATATTTATACATAGTACTTGTTCACTGTTATATTTACTGTCTATAATTTAGCAATGTCACCAGGAAGAAATTTACAAGTAAGGGACACACAAGGTGATTCAGCTTACACCATTTTCAGTTCAAATTGTCTCTGTGTAGTTTGATATTTAATTACTGACCAAATAATGTATAAAACAATTTTGCTATAAAACAGATAACCACCTTTCTCTGCTTATTTGAACATAAAGCAAAGTATCACACGTTTTTCTTTATAATCAGTGCAATGTTCTTGATGATCTTTGCTTGATATTATCGTGTGATGGTCGTTGTCTAGGTAACGATACTCAGGGGATGTCAATGGAGATATTTAACTGTCTTGCAATATAACTCACCCCTGCAGTGCATGTTCACCAGTCATTAAACAAGATTCCGTTGGCGCACATAATCCTTTATTACAGAAATAAGACGGACAAACGGAACATGTTTATACATCCAGAAGCAATATAATCCATAGCATATAAATATCCTCCTCACAATTTAACCAGCACACATCAATGCCTTCTCACGGCCTGCTTCTTATCAACTCCACAAGACAGGTAATCCAGCTACTATCCACGGCTGGATCTCCCACAATACAACCCACACATTGGGTTGGAGCCACTGCTCAACTATGCAACCCACTCTGGGTTTAGCCTGTCTTCACAACTCCGAGAACAACACAACACGGAGATCTCTCTTAAACGACCTGACCCGCAGTCGGTCTCTTCTCTCACTGCCCTTCCAGTCTCCTGACTTCACACAACTGTCTTTCGCCCCATCCGCCTTAGGGGTTTTTCCCCTCTACCCTCACTATTTTATTTCTCAGGACTGGCTGTTTTCTCATAGCCAGGTCAGTCACTTTCCTGTCTCCCACTCTCATCTCCATTCTTCCTCATGCCCGGTCACTCACCTCAATGTCAATGACCCAGGCTTATGTCACAAAGTATAGGGTTAAAATAGAGTGCATACATATGAGTGTGTCGGCATCTGTCACTTTGAGGTTAGTGAAGCTCAGGTTTCACAAACAACCAATAAATTATCTTCTGTGTGTATGTGGCGGGCATGTTAATGATGGGGGATTATGACAAGGGTTCGGTGCCAGCTTTCATCGTCTGCTAAAGTGAGAAAAATACTGGCCACCTATTTCTCCGTACATTCAGGCCTACAAAATATAATTGCCCTATCACGTCACAGACCTGTTATAGCAGGTTCTATATGGTACATGTGTACGTGTGTGTGTGTGTATGTAACGGGAGGGGGGGGGGCGCATGCTTGTGGGTGAGACACGTTACTGTAGTTTATAACGATAACGAGCTATGCTGATAATGTTATGTGTACGGTCAAACACTAGTTTGATGCCTGCACTCATCATCTCGCTAAGAGAGGGAAAGACATGTTAACTATTTAATAATAGTATAGTAATAAAAGTTAAATATTTTAATAATATATATTTTACATTATGATTAGCTGTTAAAAACAACCAAAATAAATAAAACATAAGACTCAAAATACCTGTCCACACTAGTAAGTTTATTTATTATGCTTATGTAAGCAACAGACATTCATTATATAACTGTAACTATGTAGTGTACATAGACCCCACATACATATTGTTTATGTTAGTCCATGCAGTGTGGCATTGGTGATCATGTCTGTTCACAGCCTTTGGTTTCTTGTGCTGCCAGTCATTTCTGATACTGATATTCCTCCATGCCTTGATGTCAGACTTTCCAGCATCTTTCTTTTCTCTTGGTCTCCCCCTGCGCCTCCTCCCCATTGTCCATTGTGACGACATACTCCAGGTTTTCCTTC
Source organism: Cepaea hortensis (assembly GCA_963921405.1). Classification (NCBI taxonomy): domain Eukaryota; kingdom Metazoa; phylum Mollusca; class Gastropoda; order Stylommatophora; family Helicidae; genus Cepaea; species Cepaea hortensis. Next base: position 85,778,443 of record OY992891.1, read on the forward strand.
TCATGACATGCTAACAAGATATGAACTGCCATCTTCTAATGCCAGTAACCAATTCTCTTTGGGAGTTCATTGTTTCAGGATATCTGCATTGCTCTTTGTATCCATCTATGGTGTTCTCATCATTCTTCTATAAAACTACATTTCTGCAACTTGTACATAAACCCTCACGTGTCTCCTAAATCTCCATGATTCATTTCCACTCGTAAGAACTGGCTCAATATAGCTTTTAAGAAGTTTTATTTGCCTCGATTGACAAAGAAATTGCAGAGAATATTCTTTAACTTGTGGAATGCTGCTTTTGTTTACGCTATTCTAAATTTAACTTTCAAAATATATCATCCATCTGCTGTTATTCAAATCCCCACATATTTAAATATATTGGCTTGTGTCAGATGTATTCCATTCACTTTGATGTTACATTTGGATATACAATCTTTATTTGTAATAACCGTTACTTGCTTTTGTTATTCAGATGAACCCCGTGTTTTGACTTTCTATTGCAACTATATTCACCATTTTCTTATAACTGCATTTCATTTTTGGTGACCAAAACCAGATCATCAGCATAACACAAGCTGTTTACATTATGCTCACCAACTGATACATATTACAGTTAGAAGTTAGTGACATAGGTTACTATGTGGCAGCAACAGGGACTAAAACACTAAATACACTGATAAATAACAAATATGAAGCACAAGATAATATATGGAAAATAACCAACAGCTTCTGCTTGATGTAACCTTAGGTTCTCAATGTAGAACTCAAGGCTCCAGATTACATTCTGTATTTGGCAGTTTGAGGCATCATTGTATTTCTCCATGGGGACAAATCCCTCCCCAAATATCATTTCCAAGTAAAGACTTTTCTATTATGCTGTTGCTATTTAAAATTATGGTGTCAAAGAGCTGCAAGTGACCTAATAGAGAAGATAGAAGTAGAACTATGGAAATAGACCTAGACAGGATCAGGAGAACATAGCTATCTAGGAAATAGGAACAGAAGCACGAGTGAGAACTATAAATAGTTCTCCGACTGGACACACTTGTGTCCAAACAGGGGACACTGTACCACGTGAGCTGGAGTTGCCCACAATAGAGTGGGGAAACCCGCATCACGAGAAGTGCCCACGAAACACCAGTAACTTTAAACAGTTGACCAGTTACTAACTGCGTGCTGGAACTCCGAGCACGCAAACTAGCGATGCACGAAGAGTCAACTGCTCATGGCTGGACACGCCACGAAGATCGTCAGACCGGGACTGGACAGCGTAGAAGACTGACGGAAGTATTCGCTGTGAATACTTTGTTGCTTACAAAGGACAATAGCAATAGTTGTGACTTAGACTTAGCTTCGATAGATATTACCATCGATATCACCTTTCACATAACATCATCACGATATACCATGATGTGTATTACCTACGTGGTTATCCACTCGCAGAGCTACTGTACAACTAGCTAATAAACTTGTATTATAATTGTATCCTTTTGTACATTCTCATTTTGTGTGGTACAAAAGAGGAATCCTTGTATGCCTGTCAAAGTTAAGTTGTTGACAGTGATCATGTCAGATAACAAACCATACAGGTTAGGCTCATTGGCATGGTACATGACAACCAAAGATTTATAAACATTTATATTTAAATAATCATATTCTATTCACACAATTATTGGTTACAAACAAAACTCCTCCCATCAGAGCCTAAGACTTGTAAATTTGTTTTCTGCATAAAATATGCTGTCTGGAATAAATCCTGTTTTTTTTTACCTCAGAGCCTAGTTTCTAGTGCAGCTTTTCACAGACAAACCTGGTAATGAGTCTTGTGGTAGAGGGGACAGTCTGCTTTGGAGTTTGGAGGCCAAACAAAAAACAGGATATACTGCATGCTAAGATGATACAGGTGTGCCCACAGACAAAAGTGTAATGTGTAGTCTAAACATGGTAGTTTGATTAAAAAAGCAATGATTAAAAAGCAATTATATTTTAATGGATTTGATAATTTCTGTTATCTTGCCTAAATATGTCATCAGTAGTTCTCAAATGTGTTTGGGCTGTCACCTCTTCCCTGCTACCCAGCCAAACCTCCTGGTCTCCTGTGCAAACCTACATACAAACACACACCTTTGTTCTTGGTGTTAAGTCTAGGTAGAATTGAAAATCCCATACCTTCCACCTCTTCGGCTGGGCACTGCCCACTAGTTTAGTTGAATGAAGGCACTAGTGGTAAAGTATTGTGCAACCACCTGTGGCTTTGAGTTGCGAGTGGGTGGTGAGGGAATCTCCACACAGGTACATCAGAACTGGTAGGACACTATATGAAGCAAGATGAGAACCCCTGATATATATGATCTATACTACTATTAAATACACTTGAGTAGGTAAGTATAACATTTCACAAAGTAAGTATAACATTTCACAAATGACTTAGCATGTGTACAGTAAAACTAACTAAAGATTTCCTTTTTTCCTTGAGATATAACAACCAGTATAACCCACACTCCATCACCAAAAACCCCAAATAAGTCATGGTGACTTTACATCGAGTATTTTCAAAATGACTAAGTAGATAATTTATATTAATGTTACATCATTTTACGTAGACTCACATTGGTTATAGAGCTGTACGACTTCAAGGTATGTGACAGACTAAGTGATACACTTCTTCTTCAGGGTTCCGAGCCATTGAGCTTCTTTGCTGCAGATACAATCCGTCTCCATTCGTCTCTCTAGTTGACCTTCTCTTGCCAGTCATTGATACACGTGTGCTGTAAAGTTGCAGTAGCCAGAGGACAGTCTGAACATGGTGGTTTCTTCCTCTTCTTCTTCATTCCACTTTCTAGGAGAGTGTGTCACATCTAATTATGCACCTCCAAGGTCAGTGTGCCTGACTTCTGCATACTTCTGTGTCTGGTTTCCTTCCTCTAGACATGCTCCATCCCAGGCACCCGTGAGTAGGTTCTCTTTACTAAAGATGTTGCCAGGGCAATGGTATACTTACAGACTACTCTAAAAAATGGAGGGGAAAGGGTGGGGGTGGTGGTGCGTGTGGGAATTTTGAATGTGCATAACTTGCTGTTTTCCACACTTATCTAAGAAGGCTAGACATTCTATCTCACCATCCCAGGGATCAGGGAGACACATGATATCATTAAGTACCAGTGATTCCTGGAACAATGCCAGGCCCTATGCTGGAGTCAAACCAGGTTCCTCTCAGCCATGGCTCCCCCAAAATGTTGATATGTTTGTAATAGCACTGGTACTAACCCCATATGATGCTAATCCACTCAACAACTGTTTGTAGAACGAGTAGTGATAATTCAACATTTATTTGTGACACCACTAGTACTACTTCACTGACATAAATCACATGTTATTAACGTAATAATTAAAAACTGCATTTTAAACCAATTCTAAATAAACAATTAAGGCAACATAGAGCGAGAGAGAGAGAGAGAGAGAGAGAGAGAGGGAAAGAGAGAGAGAGGGAGAGAGAGGGAGAGAGAGAGAGTGTGTGTGTGTGTGTGTGTGTGTGTGTGTGTGTGTAAAAAAAAAAAAAAAATACATGGAGGGGGACGGGTGTGTGTCAGTCTATTTATATGTATGTGATATAAATTACATATGAATTAAAAGTAAATTGATTTGTTAAAAGTAATGTTTCCAGGATTAATCTGGTCTATGAGTAACATGAAAACAAACCATAGCAAATGTGTTCTAGTATACTCAAACTGATTAATGAATACCCATGGCTGTGTCACTATTTTACTGTCCATATGTAACATCAACTGGGCATATTAACAGTACCAATCCATCTGAATGACCGTCTATAGTTTCTTTACGCCCAAGAGTAGAAGACAAAACAAAGCGTGCAATACACTAGTATTTAATTTGACATGTTCATGATTTATCATTTTAAACATGTATACAACAAAACCAGATTGGCTAAAAAAGAAAAACACACACACACACACACACACATATATATATATATATAGAGATGCAAATGCCAAACACATCTTTTTGACCATCTATGTAATCAGACAGCTTCAAGCTAACCATTATGCCCTTCTTACATCTGATGTGGCCGATTGACATTAATTTAGCGTGAGAAGGAATTACATTTGAAAGTGTGATGGAAACCAACATCATGAAAAACAAGACCTCAGAGCAGTGGGGAAAATCCAAAAGGGGGTGGGGTAGGAGGGGTGTGTATGGCCATAGTGCATGGTAGAACTCTATAAGAACAGAGCAGAGTTCATGCAGTCAAAGCACCCCGCATGAGGATGGATTGGAGACAATCTCATTGCCAAAGTCACTCATTATTACATTCAATATTGGCATAGTAAATTATATATACATTTACAAGTGGATCTATAAGAGAAGGGGGAAGGAATGGGGGAGGGGTTGGTAGTTGCATTCTTAGATTCTAAGTTTACTACCTCTTTCATATTTCTGGAAATGGCACGTTCAATTAAATCTAAGAGAGCTAACTAGCCAACTCTAGGCTATATCTTAAATATCTGGAGAGTTTATCTTCTCCTGTCACTAAAAGAGGCATTTGTCCCATGTTCTATCACACTGTTATAACAGTGTAGGATACAGATTTTAGGAAGCAACAACTCTACTTGTTTCGTTTGTTTCAAATTGCCTAAATCACTTAGCTTTGCTTAAGTAACTTTTAGTCTGACTCTACTTCCTACATTCCTTCTGATATTACTTCAGTGGTGAATACATAACTGTATATTTCATGCCACATCACTAAGATAATGGCTGATTATAATTAAATTAACATTGTGTGTGCGCATCTTTTCTAAATTAAATATTCTGGCATATATCAGTTGCACTAAGCAAACAGGAAATAGCAAGTTTTAAATGTATCTGTTTACTCTGTGACTTAAACAAATGTGCAGACAAATTACTTGAGACAAATTAGAGAATCATTTCAAAGCAAAGCTATAATATTGCTTATGTGGTATAATTATAACAATATAAAATAATAATAATTTATAATAATATAAACAAAAAATAATTAAAATTACCCATAGTTCGCATATAAGACTTTTAAAAGACGTATACGTTTCTCATAAATGTTTCCATAATCATGATCATCCTCTACGCTCTTTTATGTGACCTTTATCTCCCATTGATGCACAGGGCCTCAACCAACTTATGCTGTCCTATCTGTGGCTATCTCCTGCAGCTCTGTAAATGTCCTAACATTCCCAGTGCCAGGACATTTTCATAGGCTGAATTGGAAACAAATAGGTATATTTAGCTCCTGTGAGAAGAAATGTACTAAACACAAACACGCTGCACATACCTTACAAGGAGAACCATCGTATACCGGAATACAGGTGAAAATCCAACATCAGAAGCAATCAGTAAATATATAAAATGAAATAATAAAATAAAAATAAAAAACACACAAATGTGTACAATACAACACACAGGACGCCTGACGTTTTGATTCTCAGAATCTTTGTCAAGGACAGGACAACACAGATAGATAAAACAACGAAATACAAAAACGAAAAGCACAACTACTTGATTCCCATGCGGGAGCAGAAATGGCGGCTTTGCCAGTTGCGAAGGCACTCTTTGACTGCAGAGTTTAAGTATAGTAGTTTGCCAGATAGGATTTAGGTCGCCAAAAATATGCGAATAGTCTGATATGAAAATATAGGGGTGTGGAGACAGGTATGAATATATGGGGGGGGGGGGGGGGGGACAACATAATGATAGATAGTGTAAACAGTTGGAGAAGATGGCACAGTTATACAGTGGCGTCCACAACAGTATTGATACCTGCTGGATGGACGCATCCCAGAGAGTTGATTAATTGGCATTCAATTTTGAGCCTAATGGAGCTGTTGGAGAAGCAAGGTTTCAATGCAGTGACACATACATCGTCAACTCCATTATGGTTGGAGGAATTAAAATGGTTGGGGACAGGTTTGTCAGCGCCCTGATTAATGTCTCTGAGGTGTTCTCTAAAACTGTCAGCAAGGCGTCTGCCAATTTGACCAATGTATTTCACTTCTATTTTCTTCATAGGCTGAGTTGAGCTGAGTCAAGATCAAACATCGCTGCACTCAGAGCATTCCCTTAAGTGCTTAGTCCTCATCTTCAACAGCCAATGAAGAGTTCCAATACTAATGGTGCCCGTTGCAATATGATTATTCAAGTTGATTTACCTCTGAGTGACGACTGTCGACCAGATCCTCTGACCACCCCTTGCTGCTGCATTTTCTCTAGACATTGATTGTCTATCTGTTCTTCTGCATTATTCACATTCTCCCAGAAGACCTTCTCCAGATCTGCCTTAGCATGCATCAAATCACTCCTTAATGATACGGCACCAACCAATCTGTCTGCTTGTTCATTTCCAATCACACCAGCGTGTCCTGGAGAGAAGATCCAGCAAATGCTCACAACCCATGATCTCTGAATCGATTCATGCCATTCAGCACGAAGCATGCAAGTCTTCACCTTTGCCAACATGCTTTGTGAATCAGTTACAATCACAACATGCGTACACAGTTTGTTCTCCAACCAGTGGAAAGCTGCAGTAACCACCTACACCTCCATTCTCAGACTGGAGATGTGGTATCATATGACAAGCTCTCCTTTACTAAACATCAGCCTTTTTCTTTTGCTATGAATCTCCAGGCACTTTTTTTTGCCTCTTAACACAGAGCCATCGGTATAGATAATCACATCACCAGGACGAGAGTAGTCATGAATTAATTGATGAATATTTGCTTCTGTAGCGCCTGCTGGCCACTCCCTACACTCAAGGCTCAATGTGATTATAACCCCACACAAGTCTGAATGTCTGTTTGTCACTCTGACCCACTCCATGCCCCTGACAATGTTCTCAAGCGTGCACACTTCTCTGATGGTAACTTCTGTCTAAGCCATCCATGGTCTACCTCTTAGCAGCCTGTGGTGCTTGACTGGATCCAGGAAATCATGCAGGAGGTGTTCCTTATTCACAGCTACCTTGAGATATGACCCTGCCTGCAACAACTTGAGTCTGTCTGCAATGGTCGGCAATGCCAGGATGTGTCACATACACCCTATTGGGGTGTCCCTTGTACATCTCAGAGTCACCCTCATGGCTTCATTCTATATGTGCTCTAGTTTCACCAGCTGACTGTTTAAGACAGTGAGCATTCCCATTCCTTAGTATAACTCTGAAATGATCAAGTGCTGAAACAGTGTGAATAGCATTTTCTGACCCACGTCCCTCGCTGTCATACACTTCAGTGCATTGATCCCCTTCTGACATGTTGAAACCACCAGTTCAACATGATCCCTACAGAACAGGCTTCTATGCAAAAAAAAAAAGATTTCCAAGTATGTCGGTCTGTTTTCCCTATTCACATTTTTACCATTTATCATGAGGCTTGGGAGGTCAGTTTTTACAATCCTATTGTGCAGAGTGACCACAAGACAGATGCCTTTTCTGGGTTAATGACAGCATTCATCTCTGTACACTAAGCCATCGATAAATAACAAGCTTTACAAGAACATGATCTTCAAGGACATGAGGATGATGCAGTGATACATCTTCATTAGTAACCAAAACAACAACAATCATCAAAGACAAAAGGACACTTTCACAACTTGAGCAGTGCTCACTCCATGTTTGTGTCTCTCAGAATTGGCACATTGGTAATCTCGGTTACACTTCAGGTGTTCAAAGCATTTTAAGTGTTTATTCACTGATGGTTTCCACATCAATGTGTTGACCACAACCTCACATCCAGTGACCTGTGACACAAGGTGGCAGCGATGGTTTCTATTATTTCAAATGCACACAACTTGATGCTTACATTTAATGTAATTTATTCATTTCACAGTTAATACTTGCTTTATATTAAAAATCTGCTTGTGTAAAAGAATTTACGAAACAATTATGTACAAGTATACGTATAATGATATACAAAAGAAACAAGAACTGTTTATATGCCTTCGAGGGTGCATGTGGTGTTATCCCTGTATGTGTACAGACCATTCAACACTCGATGAGTCATTTGATCAATATCACACCAGCCGTGTTTGCTTCACAGCATTTTTCCTGGTACCTGTATTAGGATGGTCAACTTCAGAGTCTGTTCAATGTTTAAAAAGAAAAACTCTCCCAATGGGTATTCAAACATATGGTCACCGAGCCTGGAGCAAGCAAGCTGACAAATGTGCTACCAAGGCTTCCTAAATGAAATGTGATACATCACGTTAATCATAAATCTGTGCATTGATGACTTTCCTAAGTGGTTTCAAGCTGGTCATAGTCACATAAGTCATACTTATTTATTGAATGCTCCTTACGTGTTTCCCCCAAGGAGACAGATATTGTAAGATTATTACTACACCTATTACTGTAATAAACAAATAACATGTATACATGGCTTAATGCATGTTGGACATATAGTGCTAGATACAAATTAAACATAAAATCAAGCAGTACTGATGACAAAAATAGTACATCATGCAGTATGATCTAAGATATATTAAATCAAGGTATACTGATAGAAAACATTTAAAAAAAGAACGTTAAATCAATTAGTATTGAGTGGGGAAAAAGAATTAAATCAAGTAGCATCGATGAAAGAAACAAAGCAAGTAGTGTTGATGAAAGGAATTTACATCAAGTGACATGATGACAGAAACATTAAATCAAATAGTTATGATACAAATAGCATTACATGACATAGTATTGGTGACAGATACATCAAATTATGCAATATTGAAAAAAGAAATGTTATAACAAAGCAAACGTAGCTCACATAAGTGACAAGATAACATTTTATTAGTATTAAAGCTTCACTGCTGTAGTTGATGTTATCTCAACAGATGCTGGACGTGATCCGGCAGTAGCTGGGTGTAGTTGACTGTGGGTGTGGGTTCCTTTTAAAGGTGGTAACTCACGTGGTTTTCCAGGCACAGCTTTGCTTGTATTGCCATCATTAGTTCTGCCATTGATCTGTTTATTATTGTCTTTCTCCTGAACTGTGTTATGTTGCTGAAAGTTGTCAATTGTAGTTGTTTTTACTTCATTGATAGTGACTTCACTTGGTGATGATCTTCTCCCATCATAAGCTTGGTTTGTGTGCTCTGTATTGTGCCTGGGAAATAAAAGAAAGTTCTGAAAATTAATTTCAGGCAAATAACATAACTTATTCCTACTTTAGCACACACACGTATCTGTGTGTCTATATATATATATATATAATCTGTGGCATACAAAATAATAAAATGTGCAGTATCATGATGGCCCGTCATACCAAATTTGAAATCAGCTGCAGACTTTTTGGAAGCAGACCACCGTGCATCAATTACAAATTTATGAGATATCACCCATCCAGAAAGCAATGGCAAAATACTGAAACTGATTCATTGAAATAAAAATGCCTAGTAAATGACAAACAGCCAATAAATGCTGAGGTTATTGCATCATCCTGGAACTAACTTTATATATACATATAAATCCACAGTAGCATACAGACAAGCAGACACTTGCCTCCCGTCCCAGTGATCTTGGATTTGAATTCACAACTTGGCAGATTTTCGATCACATCACCCATTGAGCATCAATTGGTGTGCATACCATAGTCAAGACCACACTAAATAAACTGAATGTTGTTTTCTTATTACACATGTAAAGTTTACATTAAAATCTGTGTGTAAATGAGTCAACAATGGATTTATTTACAAGCTGATGTATGATATAAACAAGTAAACGACTCTTACACATGTGTTGAGGCACAATGGGCATATGGTGCTAACCAAAACCACACCCAGCATTGAAGCCAGAACCTGCCATTGGTCTGTGATGTGCTGGGACATCTTATTGTATAGACCTGAATGCATGGGAGAATAGTTGGCCAGTCTGTCCCTGAGTGGATGAGAACGCATGTGTCAAACCCTCGTCTGACACAGCTCATGGCATTATCAGCACAGCCCACCTGCGACTACACTAAAGCCCCTGCTATTTGTTGTCAGACCCATACTTTTATACGACTACACTAAAGCCCCTGCTATATGTTGTCATACCCATACTTTTATACAACTACACTAAAGCCCCTGCTATTTATTGTCAGACCCATACTTTTATATGACTACACTAAAGCCCCTGCTATTTATTGTCAGACCCATACTTTTATATTACTACACTAAAGCCCCTGCTATTTGTAGCCAGACCCATACTTTTATACAACTACACTAAAGCCCCTGCTATTTATTGTCAGACCCATACTTTTATATGACTACACTAAAGCCCCTGCTATTTGTTGTCAGACCCATACTTTTATATTACTACACTAAAGCCCCTGCTATTTGTAGCCAGACCCATACTTTTATACAACTACACTAAAGCCCCTGCTATTTGTTGTCAGACACATACTTTTATACAACTATACTAAAGCCCCTGCTATTTGTTGTCAGACCCATACTTTTATACAACTACACTAAAGCCCCTGTTATCTGTTGTCAGACCCATACTTTTATATGACTACACTAAAGCCCCTGCTATTTGTAGCCAGACCCATACTTTTATACAACTACACTAAAGCCCCTGCTATTTGTTGTCAGACCCATACTTTTATACAACTACACTAAAGCCCCTATTATCTGTTGTCAGACCCATACTTTTATATGACTACACTAAAGCCCCTGCTATTTGTAGCCAGACCCATACTTTTATACAACTACACTAAAGCCCCTGCTATATGTTGTCATACCCATACTTTTATAGAACTACACTAAAGCCCCTGCTATTTGTTGTCAGACCCATACTTTTATATGACTACACTAAAGCCCCTGCTATATGTTGTCAGACCCATACTTTTATACAACTACACTAAAGCCCCTGCTATATGTTGTCATACCCATACTTTTATAGAACTACACTAAAGCCCCTGCTATTTGTGGTCAGACCCATACTTTTATATGACTACACTAAAGCCCCTGCTATTTGTTGTCAGACCCATACTTTTATACAACTATACTAAAGCCCCTGCTATTTGTAGCCAGACCCATACTTTTATACAACTACACTAAAGCCCCTGCTATATGTTGTCATACCCATACTTTTATAGAACTACACTAAAGCCCCTGCTATTTGTGGTCAGACCCATACTTTTATACAACTACACTAAAGCCCCTGCTATATGTTGTCAGACCCATACTTTTATACAACTACACTAAAGCCCCTGCTATTTGTTGTCAGACCCATACTTTTATACAACTACACTAAAGCCCCTGCTATATGTTGTCATACCCATACTTTTATACAACTACACTAAAGCCGCTGCTATTTATTGTCAGACCCATACTTTTATATGACTACACTAAAGCCCCTGCTATTTGTTGTCAGACCCATACTTTTATATGACTACACTAAAGCCCCTGATATTTGTAGCCAGACACATACTTTTATACAACTACACTAAAGCCCCTGCTATTTGTTGTCAGACCCATACTTTTATACAACTACACTAAAGCCCCTGCTATTTGTTGTCAGACCCATACTTTTATACAACTACACTAAAGCCCCTGTTATCTGTTGTCAGACCCATACTTTTATATGACTACACTAAAGCCCCTGCTATTTGTAGCCAGACCCATACTTTTATACAACTACACTAAAGCCTCTGCTATATATTGTCATACCCATACTTTTATAGAACTACACAAAAGCCCCTGCTATTTGTTGTCAGACCCATACTTTTATACAACTACACTAAAGCCCCTGCTATATGTTGTGTTGTCAGACCCATACTTTTATACAACTACACTAAAGCCCCTGCTATATGTTGTCATACCCATACTTTTATACAACTACACTAAAGCCCCTGCTATTTGTGTTCAGACCCATACTTTTATATGACTACACTAAAGCCCCTGCTATTTGTTGTCAGACCCATACTTTTATACAACTACACTAAAGCCCCTGCTATTTGTGGTCAGACCCATACTTTTATACAACTACACTAAAGCCCCTGCTATTTGTTGTCAGACCCATACTTTTATACAACTACACTAAAGCCCCTGCTATTTGTTGTCAGACCCATACTTTTATACAACTACACTAAAGCCCCTGTTATCTGTTGTCAGACCCATACTTTTATATGACTACACTAAAGCCCCTGCTATTTGTAGCCAGACCCATACTTTTATACAACTGCACTAAAGCCCCTGCTATATGTTGTCATACCCATACTTTTATAGAACTACACTAAAGCCCCTGCTATTTATGGTCAGACCCATACTTTTATATGACTACACTAAAGCCCCTGCTATTTGTAGCCAGACCCATACTTTTATACAACTACACTAAAGCCCCTGCTATTTGTTGTCAGACCCATACTTTTATACAACTACACTAAAGCCCCTGCTATTTGTTGTCAGACCCATACTTTTATACAACTACACTAAAGCCCCTGTTATCTGTTGTCAGACCCATACTTTTATATGACTACACTAAAGCCCCTGCTATTTGTAGCCATACCCATACTTTTATACAACTACACTAAAGCCCCTGCTATATGTTGTCACACCCATACTTTTATATGACTACACTAAAGCCCCTGCTATTTGTTGTCAGACCCATACTTTTATATGACTACACTAAAGCCCCTGCTATATGTTGTCAGACCCATACTTTTATACAACTACACTAAAGCCCCTGCTATATGTTGTCATACCCATACTTTTATAGAACTACACTAAAGCCCCTGCTATTTGTAGTCAGACCCATACTTTTATATGACTACACTAAAGCCCCTGCTATTTGTTGTCAGACCCATACTTTTATACAACTATATTAAAGCCCCTGCTATTTGTAGCCAGACCCATACTTTTATACAACTACACTAAAGCCCCTGCTATATGTTGTCATACCCATACTTTTATAGAACTACACTAAAGCCCCTGCTATTTGTGGTCAGACCCATACTTTTATACAACTACACTAAAGTCCCTGCTATTTGTTGTCAGACCCATACTTTTATACAACTACACTAAAGCCCCTGCTATTTGTAGCCAGACCCATACTTTTATACAACTACACTAAAGCCCCTGCTATATGTTGTCATACCCATACTTTTATAGAACTACACTAAAGCCCCTGCTATTTGTTGTCAGACCCATACTTTTATATGACTACACTAACGCCCCTGCTATTTGCTGTGAGACCCATACTTTTATATGACTACACTAAAGCCCCTGTTATTTGTTGTCAGACCCATACTTTCATATGACTCCACTAAAGCCCCTGCTATTTGTTATCAGACCCATACTTTTATACAACTACACTAAAAGCCCCTGCTATTTGTAGCCAGACCCATATTTGTATATGCCAATCTCTGTGAGCGATATGGTCAATATCACATGGCTGCCTTTACTTTCCAGGACGCTTTCTGGGACCCATTTTTGGCTAGATCTATTTAGGAACCCAGGTCAATGTTCACAATCCACATCAATGAGAAATCAAACTCATGACCCCCAGGCCTAAAATCTTGCTATCACGGCCCCTGGTGAGCCTATATCTTATAGTCATCATTTTGTATGGGACACCATTTTTAATAGAACAATACAGTGAGCACCAATCCAATACAAGTAACGTGGGTAAAGTACTCTTCTCCACGCTTTGAGGTGTACTGTGTATATGATGCTAACCCTACATTTTACAGACCCACAGGCACTTGATGGTGATGTGATCAATATATTGCCAACCCCCTTACTTCCCAGAACATATCCTGGCAACCATTTTAGGCTGCATCAGTCTGGGAGATGAGTTCAATTTACACACACACACAAATCCTCTACTGGATTTGAACACATGACCACTGGGCCGACAGGCTAGTGTCCCAGCTATGCAGCTACCTTACATCCAGTAAGCACACCGATATTTCACATGTATATACAAATAATGCAGATGTGTTGAAAACAGTGAATAGTGGTTTTACATGAAAATAATATACAGTTAACCATAACAAATGTAATTTTAAAAAAAAACAGCATCCTGTATTAACTCTTATTCCCTGGTAATGGTTACTTTATGGAAATAACAACCTGGGTTAACAATTATCTTTTGACTTATTTACCATTTACGCACAGAAGACTTACAATTAAATTGATGAACTGTAAATGCAACATATCCTATTTTTTAAAATAGCATTAGAATATCCTGTGTAAAGAAAAGAACAAATGCATCCATACTTCAAGAGCTGAATATTGAAGAAGGTTGGCTATTAAAGATAAAACAAAGAAAATTTAAATATTTTGGTCACTTGAAACGTCACGAAAGGTTGGAGAGAACAATAATGGAGGGGTATATTCCTGGGAAGAGAGGAAGAGGAAGGCCAAAGAGAAGATGGGTGCAGGATGTGGCGGATGATCTCAAGATGGGTGTATCGGACGCGGGACATCTTGCTTATGATCGAGAGGTTTTCCGGAAAGTTATGGGAGCGAGGTTCTGCAAAGGACATGCTACTGAATGAATGAATGAATTAGGCAATTATGTCATGCACCTCAGCCTGAAGGCTAGTTCCTGAAAGGAAGATTCTCTTTATCCTTGCTTATTGTGTTAGATTCCACTACACATTCTCTTCAGTGTTCGTTGCATGCTGCCTTTATATCTTTACAGACAACTTCCTAGTCTTGTACATTTGATGTGCTCAGCAAAAGCAATCATTGCCTCTCTGTCATAACTGATTTGATGTTCACGTTCATTAGTCTATATCTTTTTTTGGCCATTCATTGCTAAAGATGATGAAACACTTTGCAATAGCAGGGTGAATATATTTTCTTTCACTCACATTTCATGTTTCATTCAGTCTGTCTGTCTCTCTATTTTTCCAGTTAGACAAACAGACACGTACATAAGCAAATGCCTAGTGGTTAGCAAAAATATAGATGGAAACACAATATAGGCATGGTCACATCACTTTTAGCATACAATATACAGCAGGCATGGTCACATCACTTATAGCATACAATATACAGCAGGCATGGTCACGTCACTTCTTATAGCATACAATATACAGCAGGCATGGTCACATCACTTTTAGCATACAATATACAGCCAACATGGTCACATCACTTACAGCATACAATATACAGCAGGCATTGTCACATCACTTTTAGCATACAATAAACAGCAGACATGGTCACATCACTTTTAGCATACAATATACAGCAGGCATGGTCACATCACTTATAGCATACAATATACAGCAGGCATGGTCACATCACTTATAGCATACAATATACAGAAATATCACATATATATGCAGCATATAAACCAATATCCACAAATAAACAAACAGTGTATCCAGTGCACGTGTGGGTGTGTGTGTGTGTGTGTGTGTGTCTGCAGGTGTGTGTATGTATAGTGTTTCATACAGATTGAATAACAGCCAACATATATTTCATTAATCTTCATGACAGGGATATTACTTTTCTCAACATGGGATTGACCTTGCCAAACAAAATAACATCTACTCTCAAACTGAAGTACATGTAGCATAGCCAGAGTTGAAAATGGTCCTGATTGAACAATGTGCATATGTAAACTTTTGTGTTCAATTTCATGATCTGTGTTTAATTTGAGGAGTCATCTTGCAGTAAAAGTCATATGGTGATACTTTAAAGAAGTAATCACAATAATTAAGTAGTGCAAATGTATATCCATGAAGGTCATTTAAGTGTTAATTATGATCCACAATGTGACTATGTCAACATACAATGAACACATTGAGCATGTTGACAATGTTGTGTGTGTTGATTGAAAACAGATTCAGGAGTTGGAGAACCTGACGAATGTGGTCTCCATGAACACATAGTTCCCACAATGTTATCTCCTGAATGGTAAGACACGTGACTATGGTAAGACACGTGACTGAGACCTAATCATTGGCTGATCATGAAACCAATGTTCACAACTACTGAATAACTGCAGTAGGCATAGTCACACAATGTTCACAACTACTGAATAACTGCAGTAGGCGTACTCACACAATGTTCACAACTACTGAATCACTGCAGGAGCCATGGTCACACAATGTTATCTGCTGAATGGTAAGACATGTGACTGAGACCCACTCATTGGCTGATTATGAAACCAATGTTCACAACTACCGAATCCTTGCAAGAGCCACGGTCACACAGTGGCTGGCATGCCTCTTTGCTGGCCTGGTGATGTTCAAACCCACATCAAGGCAGAAATTGCATTAACATAGATCTGAGCTCCCAGGTTGACCCAGCCTAAAATAGGAACTAGGAAATGTTCTGGGAAGTAAAGACATCCAACATGTTATAGATAACAAGAGACACCAAGTGTTGGTTAGTCTGTAAAATATGGGTTAGCACCATATACCCAGTAGACCTCAAGGTATTATATAGGGGCCTTCACTATCATAATCACTGTTGAATGAATACATTGTAAGGTGTGTGATCCTCTGACAAAATGTCAGTCCTCTAAATGGAAATCACCATTCTTTCTGTACACACACGTACATGTTGTTTGGACAATAGCAATGGACAAGTTACTTCATTTTCATTCCTCCTCAGAGTATTTCATTTCTGAAGATTATGTAGTTAACAAAATTTACACTGAAATCCTTTGTCGTCTAGAAAATGCAATAATAAAGAAATTCCCAGAACACTATACAACAGACTTCTGGATTCACAACAGCACTCAAGCACACTAATCAATTTCGGTGAAAAAGTAGCTCCCATGCATGATGTGAATGCACTAGAGCATCTGTCATGTTTTCCAATCAGATATCATCTCATGTGTCTGTGCTTCCTCACCTGAAATCTTGACTGAATGAAACAGTGCAATCATCAATGAAACAAAGCAGCTGACCTTGGTTACAAAGAACGAGCCACATGAATCTGTCCAGAGCTGTATAGAGATTACATGTTACAAGTGAGAGAATGAGCCACATGAATCTGTCCAGAGCTGTATACAGATTACATGTTACAAGTGAGAGAATGAGCCACATGAATCTGTCCAGAGCTGTATACAGATTACATGTTACAAGTGAGAGAATGAGCCACATGAATCTGTCCAGAGCTGTATAGAGATTACATGTTACAAGTGAGAGAATGAACCACATGAATCTGTCCAGAGCTGTATAGAGATTACATGTTACAAGTGAGAGAATGAGCCACATGAATCTGTCCAGAGCTGTATAGAGATTACATGTTACAAGTGAGAGAATGAGCCACATGAATCTGTCCAGAGCTGTATAGAGATTACATGTTACAAGTGAGAGAATGAGCCACATGAATCTGTCCAGAGCTGTATAGAGATTACATGTTACAAGTGAGAGAATGAGCCACATGAATCTGTCCAGAGCTGTATAGAGATTACATGTTACAAGTGAGAGAATGAGCCACATGAATCTGTCCAGAGCTGTATAGAGATTACATGTTACAAGTGAGAGAATGAGCCACATGAATCTGTCCAGAGCTGTATAGAGATTACATGTTACAAGTGAGAGAATGAGCCACATGAATCTGTCCAGAGCTGTATAGAGATTACATGTTACAAGTGAGAGAATGAGCCACATGAATCTGTCCAGAGCTGTATAGAGATTACATGTTACAAGTGAGAGAATGAGCCACATGAATCTGTCCAGAGCTGTATAGAGATTACATGTTACAAGTGAGAGAATGAGCCACATGAATCTGTCCAGAGCTGTATACAGATTACATGTTACAAGTGAGAGAATGAGCCACATGAATCTGTCCAGAGCTGTATACAGATTACATGTTACAAGTGAGAGAATGAGCCACATGAATCTGTCCAGAGCTGTATACAGATTACATGTTACAAGTGAGAGAATGAGCCACATGAATCTGTCCAGAGCTGTATAGAGATTACATGTTACAAGTGAGAGAATGAGCCACATGAATCTGCCCAGAGCTGTATAGAGATTACATGTTACAAGTGAGAGAATGAGCCACATGAATCTGTCCAGAGCTGTACAGAGATTACATGTTACAAGTGAGAGAATGAGCCACATGAATCTGTCCAGAGCTGTATACAGATTACATGTTACAAGTGAGAGAATGAGCCACATGAATCTGTCCAGAGCTGTATAGAGATTACATGTTACAAGTGAGAGAATGAGCCACATGAATCTGTCCAGAGCTGTATACAGATTACATGTTACAAGTGAGAGAATGAGCCACATGAATCTGTCCAGAGCTGTATAGAGATTACATGTTACAAGTGAGAGAATGAGCCACATGAATCTGTCCAGAGCTGTATAGAGATTACATGTTACAAGTGAGAGAATGAGCCACATGAATCTGTCCAGAGCTGTATAGAGATTACATGTTACAAGTGAGAGAATGAGCCACATGAATCTGTCCAGAGCTGTATACAGATTACATGTTACAAGTGAGAGAATGAGCCACATGAATCTGTTCAGAGCTGTATACAGATTACATGTTACAAGTGAGAGAATCGACTTCATAGCACCAGGTTCTACCCTACATGGCTTGGTCTCTCTTTGCAGAATGGCAAGCCACCTGCTAAGAGTATTGCACAAAGTGCAAACTGTGGAGCTCATCGATGGCGCCTAGCACAAGACTATAGTTGCCGAAGGGAACTATTTGGAAGGAAATGTGGTGTAAATAATAGAACTATTACTGACTTGTATACAATAACAGATTCCAGGAACATTCTGAGGCTGCCTGATTCAAAAGAGAGAGAGAGAGAGAGAGAGAGAGAGAGAGAAAGAGAGATAGAGACAGAGAGAGAGAGAGAGAGTAAGAGAGTAAGAGAGAGAGAGAGAGTGTGTGTGTGAGTGTGTGCACGCGCATGTGTGTGTGTGTGCGTGGTTATGCAGCGCGTGCGTGTGTGCGTGTTACACATACACAGTAAATGAATATCCCACAAAAACGAAAATGTGCATACAGAAGAATACAAGCAGGTAAACAGAAATTGACACTATTTTACTGAAACTTGTTAATGAAGCCACATCATTCACATAGATACTTGTATAGCGTAGCTTAGTTCTCAAACAACCGTGTGTTTATTTCTTACATGTCACATTACTTAGGGTAGCTTCATTGATATGTTATGAACCTCACAAATAGATTTGTCTTCGCGGTTCAATTTATTATGTACTACATCTCATTTTTGGAATTTCTAAACAAATGAAAAATAACATTGGCACCTTGCCGACTTGACAGACAATAGTTTGTTACACTGTGCTTCAAAAAGGTATAATAACTACACCCCATGGCAGTAGCGATTGTGACTAATCAGACCAATTTGCACTTTAAATGTACATCCACAATGGATGCATGTGAACACATGGTTCATTTACACCATTACGCACTATCTTACAACTAACGCGCTCAGTGTGTGACCTATCTGCAATCATTTTCTCCTTTGTCTTTATTCCATTTCTGATCTTTGCGCTCCATGCAATACATTAAGCGGCTACTTGTTCCCAATGTGCATTATCAATGCCTGTAGCGGCCGACCCCTATATCTCTTACTTATCTTTAATTCACCAAAAAAATGTCCTTTGGTATTCTACCATCATCCATCCTCATAACGTGTCATATCCATCTAAGTCTACGAAGACTGAGCACGGTATAAACCGTAAAACAACCTGATCTTTCCAATACTTCAGTATATGTGATTTTGTCTTGCCACTTAATACCAAGTATTATTCGCAGACACCACATACGAAAGCTGTTTAAACATTTCTCTTGGTGTGAGTTAGTTGACCAGGCTTCACTGCCATAAAGAAGAGTACTAAGGACACAGGCTTGATAGACAAGGACTTTGCTTTTGGCAGTAAGCTTCCTGTTCTCCCAGACTCTTTTTTTTAACCTGTTCATTGTTGTTGCTGCCTTACCAATCCTGATGTTGGTTTCCTATCAAGGGATAATTTGCTATTTACCTCTGATCCTACAACCCATGGTGGTAGTGAATTTGACTGATCAGACCAATTCACGCTGTGATAAAAATTTTTAAAAAACAAACAAACAAAAAACACATTTCTAGATTTCTGGTCTCATATTCTATATACACAATATGGATATGGAGTACAAAATAACATGCAATATGCTTTTACTTGAAATAACATACCACTGGCATTATAATTATTGCAAATTTTTAGTTGGAAATCATGAAATGATGTCATACAATTATTCACTTCAGTCAGTGGTTATGAATTATGTCATTATCCAGTTTATAAATGATCTTTTCATTTACTATAAAATACGTTCACTTATAGCTGTGTATTTACATTTTGGCAAATGAACAACCAGCAAGGTGTTTCTGTGCAACAAAAATATATCAGGACATACTTTACCTTAATGTGATTTGCCTCGCTTACTAATCTCTGGAGATAAAAATGTGTACACATAAATATGCTGTATCAGTTGCATATTTTAGCACTAACGGGACATAAAACCATGTTGAATCCTGCACACTTTGACATTCAGACACCCTGTGCTGGAGTACCAGAGGGGAAATGTTTCCATTTTGCATGAATTTACTAGCTTTACTTACCCCAGTTAGCCATTTGTAATGCCATCTACTGAATAATGCTGATAACAATGAATAATTATCTAGAGTATTGAGCCAGATTTCAAGGCATGAAAAAACTATGCCTTGTTGAATTCTTATCAATTAATCACTTCAGTAATGTTTTTCCAGGTGTTAAAGACCTGGTGGTGACCAATGATTCACACTTTTCTTACTAGGCAACATTTGCAGTGCATCTGTATGCGTTCTTGTTTCCCCAATAATCAAATGTTTTACTCATTAGTGGACTGGTGTTGACTTGCTGCAGGATTGTTATTAGATTCTGCATATTTTACCATGAAAAGCTTTTCTCTTGCAGTGTAACATTTGTGACAAGACCGCCGGGGCTTGGTCTGGTTTGCCACGATAGATACTATCCCCTGCCTTTGCTCCAACCACCTCAATAGCACTCTACATCTACCAGGCCCCACACAAGCCGGGACAGCTTAACCTTCCCTCCCTCACCTAGGGTTCCAAACCCCAAGGGGGCTCGGACCAGACACCAGTCATATCACTGCACAAAGTCATAGCTAAGAGAACAAAAAAAATTTAATTCTGAACTACGTCAACCACAACACAGAGAAGGATGGCTGAAAGCCAGACTAGAAGAACTATGTACAAGATCAAAGACGCAGATGAGTATTCATCATGGAGGCGGACGATAGCTCGTGCGGTTGTCCAGTCGTGGTAGCGACTCACCCAGGCTCCTCCAGTGGACTGGAACTCCAAGGTCGACTGCCTCTCCAAAGTTCCCTCTTCACCCAGAGAACCAAGCAAGGGCTGATCAAGCACAGTACCACTGCCTGACTGACACTGCACTGATGAACAAGGATCCTTCCTTGCTGTCGTACTATTTCCCTCGTCACACTCCTGATGAAGTCTGGGCCGACCCTAGAACATTAGCGGTCTCCCACTTGCAGAAAAAATACATGTAGCGCCGTCTCAAAATACACAAGAGCCAGGTCACTCTTCTATCTCATCAGTGACCCACACACTGATATGTCACTTACACAATAAGCGGTTGCTCCACACGAACACACAATGTCACTGGTAAAGTCTATCAGGTGACTAAACACTTCACCTTAGTTCCATGTCCTTGGACAATAGATCTTCACACAGTATCATGTAACTACCCTGATCAATGGGTAGTAATCACAACCTTGCATACACTGTCAACAGTTCATCACGATCGCATGAGGTAGCTCCCTACCTTCACAAACATTGTCAACAGTTCATCACGTTGGCATGAGGTAGCTCCCTACCTTAACAAACCTGTCACTCAGGTGTTTCCACCAATGTTGTAATCAATGTCCTAGTTCACTGGACCACATGTTGGCTTCATAAAGGTAACCAATGTAAAAACACTATTTAAGCATCACCTGATACATGGTGTCCCATAACCCAGCCGGGCCAGAAGCATATAACACAGGTCATGGTGACCGGTAACAATGATCACTTCGCTCAACTTGAAAGGTCACTACCTTGCAATTACCAAGGTTTACACAGAGACTGAATGTCACCAGTGCTTCACTGGCTTGAATCACCAGACGTTTCAGTGTTGGATCCTCTCAGGATCGGATGACACTCGTCGGACTCATGACGGAGGTCCTCACCTAGACCTACCGACTTATTCAGCACTCAGCTCCTTCCAACATTGATCTTGCAGAATCAGACAACCACTCCCAGTATGGCCTCAATCAACTTCTGGATAGGCACTGGAATGAGTGGGCCCATAGAGCTCATGGTGCAGCTCTTGAATCTTCTACTGTATAGTAATAACAGATCCTGAAACACGGAGAGGTTGGTGTGAGTACTCAACTACAACAAAGACTACCAGCATCTCCACCCTGTCACCTGCCTCTCAGACATTCCTCATGTCTACCAACATGAGTATGAAATCATCACATCATAGATCTACTTAGTCACTATAATATATAGGCATAATGATGGTAGAAAAAGCAATAGCACACCTGTTCAGTCAAGTAACACTTCTGGGCTATATATAACCCCTAGCACCAGAGTCGACTGTATGACTCTGTCAAGCATCCTTCGCCTGGTGCCAGTCCAATCCGGTTTCATCTCCCATCATCAATCAACATATACACTTACTTTCCTTTCAGTGTAGGGATTACTGTATCGAGAAGGTGTTCAGCCGGACATCTCCTTCCTGACAGACTCATCAATTCAGCAATCCCTTCACCCATGGACTGATGAATTACACACATTAATAACTATATGTCCATAATGAATTATACTCCTGATAATTCATTACTATAGCATTAACTAAGGAGAACTCATGACTTGTTACACTTAACTAACAAAATCATATCACAGCCATAGTGTCAGGTCTGGGATCCCTGCCCCAGATCCTGAGTTGCCCTTGTATTCACTGACTATCTTTCAGGTCAGTCATACCTGTGCCGGTCGAGCACAGCTGTGGTGGCCATCCACCATTACACTTTCCCACAGCTACTGTGGGTCTCGTGTACCTTGTCCCGTGACGACTTAAGTCACGTCATCCAATGTAGCAAACCTCCAGACTCCACTACCAAACTCCGGCTCCACCTTTTTTTTTTGGGGGGGGGGGGGTTATGCCCCTCATATACTACTACTTCACGGCAGTACTCCAAGTACTCCATGAACCGAGTCAGGGTTCCAGAAGAGTAGAATATTAGAGACAGAAACGGTTAGGTTCAAACCTTGATCTAGCTAGACACCTCAGCCTCGAATTACGGAGTGCCGCATCACCCTCGATCGGGTATGTTCACTCATCGGATATGCACGATTGCATTGGGTCGGACCTATTACCGATCGGGTTGGGGTTACCGGCCTACCTCCCGCTGCCTAGACAAACGTACGATGGAACACGCATGGTCATCCTTGCGGACGGACATGACAACAAGCAGTAACAATAGTATCGTGAATACTTCTTATCAATTGTTATCCTACCGATGCAACGCCATTCGGCTTACGCGGAATAACCCTGCTATCTGCACACAGCAAATACACCACTGCTGATTTCACCTTGATTCCTCGAAAAATCACCATCACTGATAGAACAATTACGT
Organism: Cepaea hortensis; assembly: GCA_963921405.1. NCBI lineage: Eukaryota > Metazoa > Mollusca > Gastropoda > Stylommatophora > Helicidae > Cepaea > Cepaea hortensis. The sequence continues at coordinate 85,802,080 of OY992891.1, forward strand.
TACCATTCTAATGTCACGAAGCACATTACACATTTCTAATACTAAGCTCTACCTTATCATTTACAGCGTCTAGCATGTTGATGTAATGACTGACCAACTGTCGCCTTGCCTGCGTAATTAATAAACCAAACCCGTAACTGCTACCCACTGTAAAGCACATCGTTCGGCCTATTTTATTTACACACCACTCGCTGTGGAATACGGCTTGTTCCGTCAGGTAACACATTACATTGCTGATCGATAAAGCCTACTTAAAAATGCAAACCGCCAACTGTAACGGATAACGCTACGCGACAACTCAATTTTACGACGGCAATTAATTCATTCCGGGAACCAGCACTGCATCACGACAACAATTAAATAATAGAATAAGTACTCAACTAACCTGTGATTGAAGAATCACACCCTTGACTGTAGATGTCCGCACTGGCCGCGAATATTGACATCAAACTTACATCAGCCTGTTGGCTGCGATCAGTCTACGCTGAGGTTTGGTGGGCGACTGCTCACGACAAAGTCAGTGCGCCTTCCACTCGCCTACACGGGCCGCGTGACTTTCATGATTCATGAAGAAAACCAGAGTCACGATACGTTCCACCACCCCGTGCTGCATGAAGCACTCGTGAACTTAGAGATCTCTCCCACGTACGCACTTGCGGGAACATTCTAGATTTTTCTATAAATAACTAGAATAGCTCCGCCTCGCACTATTTTTTGATGGGGAATCCCCTATTAATTGATATTAATTCAAGGGAGACCAACGCATCGCACTCCCTTCAAAGGGATATTATGCAGAGATCTGCCGATCTTTATCCGTTTCGTCACAACATTTACTAAAATTCATTTTTAAGGCTGAAAATAATAACACGATACACTTCACAGCCAAGGTTAATATCAACACAGACTGAAAACCTAGAGTGCAAAATGCATTTTAGGAAAAACAAATGTCTGACATGATAAATCACTACACATATTCAATGCAGCATAATGTTCACTGTCAAACTGTGACGGAAACTCAACAGACTTTCCAATGTAGGTTACTTTAAATATTGAAAATTGCACAATTCTTTTTGTAGTGCTCACATATAAAATCCACCCAAGTTGTAGTCAACACAAATGAGCAAATATTGTGTGTATTATCAGCAATATTTTATTGTAAACAAATCAGATCTACTACATTCTCCATGGCTGATAAAAAGCATTTTGTGTGATATGCTTGTCATTGGAATATCAGGTTTCCTTGTTTCTTCTTTCACAGAAAGCCATTCATAAATCAAACAGAGAAAAATTGTCAAACAGATTAACAAATATGCCACTTTAGATTTTGGTATCACTCAAATTGTATTCTGCTTCATGCAACTGCCTACAAACTACAGCAACCAACTTGACTTGCAGACTGTGACGGGACAGCCCCGGCAGCATCAGAATTACACAAGTTTGAAAGGAATTAAAGAGCCCACAATAATGTTTCTATCATTCTCTAAAAGAATAAATGTCCACCAGAACCTGATAGAAATGCAATAAGATTGAAAACAAGAGAAAAATACATTTTGACCACGCACGCCCCATCATTTCTATAATGCTAGGTCTGAGAAAGCTTTGATGTACAGATCAAACGTAAAACCCAGACACCACGGCACCAGTCGGGCGGGGCTATCAAAGGTTGAAAACTCATTGTTTTCAGTACAAGGGAAGAGAAAGACGGCAAAGTGTGAAATCTGGGATGGGGATGACGTGGATACATGGTGGTGCTACTCAGGGGAAAACCCGTGTGATCCAAAGATGGCAATTTAATGCAGGCCTAACACCTATCTATAAGTCCAGACTTTGTGGAGCCGGGACAACGTCTGTAGTTGCCACCACAAAGGAGCAATTAGGACCAGATGCTTAACACCTCACCGCAATACGGTGGCAAAGTAGGAACACATGGCTGACACATTTTTGCCAGCAACCCAGGAAGGCTGGTGTTAACGCAGATTGGAATGTAATGACGCAACTGCATCACCGCCAAAGCATGTTTCATTGTTTCAGGAATGTGGGTCAATTTGATTGGCAGAAATAACTACAGTCCATGTGGAAAATAGGTGGAGTTAATTAATATGTGGCATATTAATTAACCAACGTGGAAACTAGCCAGGGATGAAGAGAATAAAACTACAAGCATGGCCAGCAAGACTTCAGATGCATTCACAATAGTGTACCAGGGAAGCCGGAAATTTAATTTCTGGTGAGAGATTACCCTCTCGTTTTGTTCTCTCGTTTTGTTACTTCGATACAACGTCGTATGACAGGATTTCCTAGCTAAACCCAGGTAATACCATTATTCTGATTAGTTTGTCTGCTAGTCTGAAGGCTTGTGTAGTTTCCTGTTTCTACATATTCTCCCAAACTTTACACTGGTGGATTTTCTTTGTACTTAATGTTCCAGTTCTAGCTTTACGATTTCACTGAGAACTATTTTCTTCTTTCATTCACCACTTGGTTGTCTGATTTGTTGTATGTGATAATTTGGAGAAATCCAGTATCCAAGCTACATGAACGTGTGGCTTATGCATGTACAGGAGATATATTTAGATTCATCCTGTATGATGTTAAACATTGGGGAGACTGACTACTTAGGAGAAATTCCTGAGAGCTACCAGTCTCTTGATAGTGTCCAATTAACATTGATTATTTGGACCAACACTTTGAGTGCCTACCAAGATTGTGGTGAAACCACTTGGTTTGAGTAATGGCACCAGTTCACCTTGTCTGCATGATGTCTGCATGAGGACAGACATGACTTAGGACATTCAATATCCCAGACAGATTCAGGGAAGGCATTTAATGTTCGACAGGACTGTGCGACCAGCCCTTCCGACAAGACAGTATGAATGAATCAGAAAGGGAAAGAGTAAGTGAGGTGAACTTATATGGGAAACACCCCATTACATAAATGTATGTGATGATGTATGTTTTGAGCTATAGATGTTCTAAATGGTTTTATGAATATATACATATATATTTATTTATTTAGAACTGATATATGTTTATGTAACGTGCCATCATATATCATCATACCATCATATATTATGACTTGAATGCATGTTTATATGAATGTATAGACACATGTGTTTGAGATGTGTAGACGTAGATACTACCCATCTCCGTTCGTTTCATTCCAGATCTCTTAGGAGCAATGGACAGTCAACAACCCATATCAGGAAGTGACTTAGCCTTGTGAAGGGACCAATTTGGACTCCTTCAATCTGACAGTGAACTGCGTCTCACTGGGGGAAGCATGACCTATATGACACGGGGTATGTGAGCTGGCCGCTCAGAAAGCAATGGCAAACTACTTAGTGTAATCTTGCCAAGAAATCAACAATCAGCTGAAAGATGCTGATGTTGACAGCGATGTTCTGTAAAGGATATGCGAAAAAAAAAAAAAAAATTATGAGCATGGGAGACAACTTTCCATAACTCACAAATGCAAAACTCAGAGTGAAAAGAGAAATACCAGGATCCTGGGTCAAAAGGTTGACATTGAAAGGCACACACACACATTATCATCTACAAATGTAACATGAACATATAATATATGCTTCTGTCAGCCAACAGAACATACTGTGGCTGATTTCTATGATGAATAACTGAGCAATAATAAACTAATGTAGTGTGGGTTAGTTTGTTGCTAGTTTCACCACACCCTTGATGCAAGGTCTGTCTTTGCTGTGCTGACTTCTGAGCTGTTCGAAGTGTTTTATATTGTATGCTATAAGAAATGACATGACCGTGCCTGCTGTATATTGTATGCTATAAGTGATGTGACCATGCCTGCTGTATACTGTATGCTATAAGAAATGATGTGACCTTGCCTGCTGTATATTGTATGCTATAAGTGATGTGACCTGCCTGCTGTATATTGTATGCTATAAGTGATGTGACCATGCCTGCTGTATACTGTATGCTATAAGAAATGATGTGACCATGCCTGCTGTATATTGTATGCTATAAGTGACGTGACCATGCCTGCTGTATATTGTATGCTGTAAGTGATGTGACCATGCCGGCTGTATATTGTATGCTATAAGTGATGTGACCATGCCTGCTGTATATTGTATGCTAAAAGTGATGTGACCATGCCTGCTGTATATTGTATGCTATAAGAAATGACGTGACCGTGCCTGCTGTATATTGTATGCTATAACAAGAGATGTGACCATGCCTGCTGTATATTGTATGCTAAAAGTGATGTGACCATGCCTGCTGTATATTGTATGCTATAAGATTTGATTTGGTCAGTCGTGAGGGTCTGTTCAAGGCACTAAAGAAGATTGGCTGCCCACCAACTCTTCTGTCCATTGTGGAATCGTTCCACACAGGCATGAAGGGTATAATCAAGTTTGATGGTGCAACTTCTGAAGAATTTGAAATCAAGAGTGGAGTTAAGCAAGGTTGTGTACTAGCTCCCACCCTCTTTGGAATATACTTTTCACTTCTACTGAAATATGCATTTCGTGATCAGGATGGTGGTATATACATTCACTCACGCACAGATGACAGCCTCTACAATGCTCAGAGATTGAAGGCTAAGACCAAAATTAGGAGGGTACTGATCAGAGAGTTGCTTTTTGCAGATGATGCTGCAGTTACGACCCACTCTGAGGAAGAATTGCAATGTCTACTATCTGCATTCTCCAATGCTTGTTCTGAATTTGGTTTAACAATTAGCAAAAAGAAGACACAGATTATGTCACAAGGTGCACATGGGGTACCATCAATCTTTATTGACGACGCCGAACTAGAGATAGTAGACCATTTTACATATCTAGGATCGGTGGTAAATAGCAAATTATCCCTAGATCAGGAAATCAACATCCGGATTGGTAAGGCAGCAACAACAATGAACAGGTTAAGAAAAAGAGTCTGGGAGAACAGGAAGCTTACTGCCAAAACAAAAGTCCTTGTCTATCAAGCCTGTGTCCTTAGTACTCTTCTCTATGGCAGTGAAACCTGGACAACTTACTCACACCAAGAGAACAATTTAAACAGCTTTCATATGCGGTGCCTGCGAAGAATTCTTGGTATTAAGTGGCAAGACAAAATCACAAATACTGAAGTATTGGAAAGATCAGGTTGTGTGACAGTTTATTCCATGCTCAGTCTTCGTAGACTTAGATGGATAGGACATCTTAGGCGGATGGATGATGGTAGAATACCAAAGGATATCTTTTTTGGTGAATTACAGATGGGTAAGAGATCTCAGGGTCGGCCTCTACTACGATACAAAGATGTGTGTAAGCGGGACATGATTGATACAGGCATTGATAATGCACATTGGGAGCAAGTCGCCGCTGAACGTGTTGCATGGAGGGCAAATATCAGAAATGGAATAAAGTCAAAGGAGAAAATTATTGCAGAAAAGTCACACACCAAGCGTTTGAGACGTAAGATGGTGCATGATGGTGGAAATGACCACGTGTTCACATGCACCCACTGTGAACGGACATTTACAGCGCAAATTGGCCTTATCAGTCACACTCGCTACCGCCATAGTTAAAAGTTATTATGCCTTTTTAAAGCACAAACTATCGTCTGTCAAGACGGCAAGGTGCCAATGTAAGTGATGTGACCATGCCTGCTGTATTGTATGCTATAAGTGATGTGACCATGCCTGCTGTATATTGTATGCTATAAGAGGTGACATGGCCATGTATTCTGTATATTGTATGCTGTAAGTGATGTGACCATGCCTGCTGCATATTGTATCCTATAAGTGATGTGACCATGCCTGCAGTATATTGTATGCTATAAGTGATGTGACCATGCCTGCTGTATATTGTATGCTATAAGTGATGTGACCATGCCTGCTGTATATTGTATGCTATAAGTGATGTGACAATGCCTGCTGTATATTGTATGCTATAAGTGATGTGACCATGCCTGCTGTATATTGTATGCTAAAAGTGATGTGACCATGCCTGCTGTATATTGTATGCTATAAGTGATGTGACCATGCCTGCTGTATATTGTATGCTATAAGAGGTGACATGGCCATGTATGCTGTATATTGTATGCTGTATATTGTATGCTATAAGAAGTGATGTAACCATGCCTGCTGTATATTGTATGCTATAAGTGATGTGACCATGCCTGCTGTATATTGTATGCTATAAGTGATGTGACCATGCCTGCTGTATATTGTATGCTATAAGAGGTGACATGGCCATGTATTCTGTATATTGTATGCTGTAAGTGATGTGACCATGCCTGCTGCATATTGTATGCTATAAGTGATGTGACCATGCCTGCAGTATATTGTATGCTATAAGTGATGTGACCATGCCTGCTGTATATTGTATGCTATAAGTGATGTGACCATGCCTGCCGTATATTGTATGCTTTAAGTAATGTGACCATGCCTGCTGTATATTGCATGCTAAATGTGATGTGACCATGCCTGCTGTATATTGTATGCTATAAGTGATGTGACCATGCCTGCTGTATATTGTATGCTATAAGTGATGTGACCATGCCTGCTGTATATTGTATGCTATAAGTGATGTGACCATGTCTGCTGTATATTGTATGCTATAAGAAGTGACAGGACCATGCCTGCTGTATATTGTATGCTATAAGTGATGTGACCATGCCTGCTGTATATTGTATGCTATAAGAAGTCATGTAACCATGCCTGCTGTATATTGTATGCTATAAGTGATGTGACCATGCCTGCTGTATATTGTATGCTATAAGTGATGTGACCATGCCTGCTGTATATTGTATGCTATAAGAGGTAACATGACCATGTATGCTGTATATTGTATGCTGTAAGAGATGTGACCATGCCTGCTGTATATTGTATGTTATAAGTGACATGACTATGCCTGCTGTATATTGTATGCTATAAGAAATGACATAATCATGCCGGCTGTATATTGTATGCTATAAGTGACATGACCATGCCTGCTGTATATTGTATGCTATAAGAAGTGATGTGACCCTGCCTGCTGTATATTGTATGCTATAAGTGATGTGACCATGCCTGCTGTATATTGTATGCTATAAGTGATGTGACCATGTCTGCTGTATATTGTTTGCTATAAGTGATGTGACCATTCCTGCTGTATATTGTATGCTTTAAGTGATGTGACCATGCCTGCTGTATATTGTATGCTATAAGTGACATGACCATGCCTGCTGTATATTGTATGCTATAAGTGCTGTGACCATGCCTGCTGTATATTGCATGCTATAACAAGTGATGTGACCATGCCTGCTGTATATTGCATGCTATAAGTGATGTGACCATGTCTGCTGTATATTGTATGCTATAAGTGATGTGACCATGCCTGCTGTATATTGTATGCTATAAGTGATGTGACCATGCCTGCAGTATATTGTATGCTATAAGTGATGTGACCATGTCTGCTGTATATTGTATGCTATAAGTGATGTGACCATGCCTGCTGTATATTGTATGCTAAAAGTGATGTGACCATGCCTGCTGTATATTGTATGCTATAAGAAGTGACATGACCATGCCTGCTGTATATTATATGCTATAAGTGATGTGACCATGCCTGCTGTATATTGTATGCTATAAGAAGTCATGTGACCATGCCTCCTGTATATTGTATGCTATAAGAAGTGACATGATCATGTCTGCTGTATATTGTATGCTATAAGTGATGTGACCATGCCTGCTGTATATTGTATGCTATAAGTAGTGATGTGACCATGTCTGCTGTATATTGTATGCTATAAGTGATGTGACCATGCCTGCTGTATATTGTATGCTATAAGTGATGTGACCATGCCTGCTGTATATTGTATGCTATAAGTGATGTGACCATGCCTGCTGTATATTGTATGATATAAATGATGTGACCATGCCTGCTGTATATTGTATGCTGTAAGTGATGTGACCATGCCTGCTGTATATTGTATGCTATAAGTGATGTGACCATGCCTGCTGTATATTGTATGCTATAAGTGACATAACCTTGCCTGCTGTATATTGTATGCTATAAGTGTGACCATGCCTGCTGTATATTGTATGCTTTAAGTAACGTGACCATGCCTGCTGTATATTGTATGCTAAATGTGATGTGACCATGCCTGCTGTATATTGTATGCTATAAGTGATGTGACCATGCCTGCTGTATATTGTATGCTATAAGTGATGTGACCATGCCTGCTGTATATTGTATGCTATAAGTGATGTGACCATGCCTGCTGTATATTGTATGCTATAAGTGATGTGACCATGCCTGCTGTATATTGTATGCTAAAAGTGATGTGACCATGCCTGCTGTATATTGTATGCTATAAGAAATGATGTGACCGTGCCTGCTGTATATTGTATGCTATAAGAAGTGACATGACCATGCCTGCTGTATATTATATGCTATAAGTGATGTGACCATGCCTGCTGTATATTGTATGCTATAAGAAGTCATGTGACCATGCCTCCTGTATATTGTATGCTATAAGAAGTGACATGATCATGTCTGCTGTATATTGTATGCTATAAGTGATGTGACCATGCCTGCTGTATATTGTATGCTATAAGTAGTGATGTGACCATGTCTGCTGTATATTGTATGCTATAAGTGATGTGACCATGCCTGCTGTATATTGTATGCTATAAGTGATGTGAACATGCCTGCTGTATATTGTATGCTATAAGTGATGTGACCATGCCTGCTGTATATTGTATGATATAAGTGATGTGACCATGCCTGCTGCATATTGTATGCTATTAGTGATGTGACCACGCCTGCTGTATATTGTATGCTATAAGTGATGTGACTATGCCTGATGTATATTGTATGCTATAAGAAGTGACGTGACCATGCCTGCTGCATATTGTATCCTATAAGTGATGTGACCATAATTGCTGTATATTGTATCCTATAAGTGATGTGACCATGCCTGCTGTATATTGTATGCTATAAGTGATGTGGCCATGCCTGCTGTATATTGTATGTTATAAGTGATGTGACCATGCCTGCTGTATATTGTATGCTAAAAGTGATGTGACCATACCTGCTGTATATTGTATGCTATAAGTGATGTGGCCATGCCTGCTGTATATTGTATGCTATAAGTGATGTGACCATGCCTGCTGTATATTGTATGCTAAAAGTGATGTGACCATGCCTGCTGTATATTGTATGCTATAAGTGATGTGACCATGCCTGCTGTATATTGCATGCTGTAAGTGATGTGATCATGCCTGCTGTATATTGTATGCTATAAGTGACATGACCATGCCTGCTGTATATTGTATGCTATAAGTGATATGACCATGCCTGCTGTATATTGTATGCTATAAGTAGTGATGTGACCATGTCTGCTGTATATTGTATGCTATAAGTGATGTGACCATGCCTGCTGTATATTGTATGCTATAAGTGATGTGACCATGCCTGCTGTATATTGTATGCTATAAGTGATGTGACCATGCCTGCTGTATATTGTATGATATAAGTGATGTGACCATGCCTGCTGCATATTGTATGCTATTAGTGATGTGACCATGCCTGCTGTATATTGTATGCTATAAGTGATGTGACTATGCCTGATGTATATTGTATGCTATAAGAAGTGACGTGGCCATGCCTGCTGCATATTGTATCCTATAAGTGATGTGACCATACTTGCTGTATATTGTATCCTATAAGTGATGTGACCATGCCTGCTGTATATTGTATGCTATAAGTGATGTGGCCATGCCTGCTGTATATTGTATGTTATAAGTGATGTGACCATGCCTGCTGTATATTGTATGCTAAAAGTTATGTGACCATACCTGCTGTATATTGTATGCTATAAGTGATGTGGCCATGCCTGCTGTATATTGTATGCTATAAGTGATGTGACCATGCCTGCTGTATATTGTATGCTATAAGTGATGTGACCATGCCTGCTGTATATTGTATGCTATAAGAGGTGACATGGCCATGTATTCTGTATATTGTATGCTGTAAGTGATGTGACCATGCCTGCTGCATATTGTATCCTATAAGTGATGTGACCATGCCTGCAGTATATTGTATGCTATAAATGATGTGACCATGCCTGCTGTATATTGTATGCTGTAAGTGATGTGACCATGCCTGCTGTATATTGTATGCTATAAGTGATGTGACCATGCCTGCTGTATATTGTATGCTATAAGTGACATAACCTTGCCTGCTGTATATTGTATGCTATAAGTGTGACCATGCCTGCTGTATATTGTATGCAAGTAACGTGACCATGCCTGCTGTATATTGTATGCTAAATGTGATGTGACCATGCCTGCTGTATATTGTATGCTTAAAGTGATGTGACCATGCCTGCTGTATATTGTATACTATAAGTGATGTGACCATGCCTGCTGTATATTGTATGCTAAAAGTGATGTGACCATGCTTGCTGAATATTGTATGCTATAAGAAATGACGTGACCGTGCCTGCTGTATATTGTATGCTATAAGAAGTGACATGACCATGCCTGCTGTATATTGTATGCTATAAGTGATGTGACCATGCCTGCTGTATATTGTATGCTAAAAGTGATGTGACCATGCCTGCTGTATATTGTATGCTATAAGAAGTGACGTGACCATGCCTGCTGTATATTGTATGCTATAAGTGATGTGACCATGCCTGCTGTATACTGTATGCTATAAGAAGTCATGTGACCATGCCTCCTGTATATTGTATGCTATAAGAAGTGACAAGATCATGCCTGCTGTATATTGTATGCTATAAGTGATGTGACCATGCCTGCTGTATATTGTATGCTATAAGAGGTGACATGACCATGCCTGCTGTATATTGTATGCTATAAGAGGTGACATGACCATGCCTGCTGTATATTGTATGCTATAAGTGATGTGACCATGCCTGCTGTATATTGTATGCTATAAGAGGTGATGTGACCATGTCTGCTGTATATTGTATGCTATAAGTGATGTGACCATGTCTGCTGTATATTGTATGCTATAAGTGATGTGACCATGCCTGCTGTATATTGTATGCTATAAGAAGTGATGTGACCATGCCTGCTGTATATTGTATGCTATAAGTGATGTGACCATGTCTGCTGTATATTGTATGCTATAAGTGATGTGACCATGCCTGCTGGATATTGTATGATATAAGTGATGTGACCATGCCTGCTGCACATTGTATGCTATTAGTGATGTGACCATGCCTGCTGTATATTGTATGCTATAAGTGATGTGACCGTGCCTGCTGTATATTGTATGCTATAAGAAGTGACATGACCATGCCTGCTGTATATTGTATGCTATAAGTGATGTGACCATGCCTGCTGTATATTGTATGCTAAAAGTGATGTGACCATGCCTGCTGTATATTGTATGCTATAAGAAGTGACATGACCATGCCTGCTGTATATTGTATGCTATAAGTGATGTGACCATGCCTGCTGTATATTGTATGCTATAAGTGATGTGACCATGCCTGCTGTATACTGTATGCTATAAGAAGTCATGTGACCATGCCTTATGTATATTGTATGCTATAAGAAGTGACAAGATCATGCCTGCTGTATATTGTATGCTATACGTGTTGTGACCATGCCTGCTGTATATTGTATGCTACAAGAGGTGACATGACCATGCCTGCTGTATATTGTATGCTATAAGAGGTGACATGACCATGCCTGCTGTATATTGTATGCTATAAGTTATGTGACCATGCCTGCTGTATATTGTATGCTATAAGAGGTGATGTGACCATGTCTGCTGTATATTGTATGCTATAAGTGATGTGACCATGTCTGCTGTATATTGTATGCTATAAGTGATGTGACCATGCCTGCTGTATATTGTATGCTATAAGAAGTGATGTGACCATGCCTGCTGTATATTGTATGCTATAAGTGATGTGACCATGCCTGCTGTATATTGTATGCTATAAGTGATGTGACCATGCCTGCTGTATATTGTATGCTATAAGTGATGTGACCATGCCTGCTGTATATTGTATGCTATAAGTGATGTGACCATGCCTGCTGTATATTGCATGCTGTAAGTGATGTGATCATGCCTGCTGTATATTGTATGCTATAAGTGACATGACCATGCCTGCTGTATATTGTATGCTATAAGTGATATGACCATGCCTGCTGTATATTGTATGCTATAAGTAGTGATGTGACCATGTCTGCTGTATATTGTATGCTATAAGTGATGTGACCATGCCTGCTGTATATTGTATGCTATAAGTGATGTGACCATGCCTGCTGTATATTGTATGCTATAAGTGATGTGACCATGCCTGCTGTATATTGTATGATATAAGTGATGTGACCATGCCTGCTGCATATTGTATGCTATTAGTGATGTGACCATGCCTGCTGTATATTGTATGCTATAAGTGATGTGACTATGCCTGATGTATATTGTATGCTATAAGAAGTGACGTGGCCATGCCTGCTGCATATTGTATCCTATAAGTGATGTGACCATACTTGCTGTATATTGTATCCTATAAGTGATGTGACCATGCCTGCTGTATATTGTATGCTATAAGTGATGTGGCCATGCCTGCTGTATATTGTATGTTATAAGTGATGTGACCATGCCTGCTGTATATTGTATGCTAAAAGTTATGTGACCATACCTGCTGTATATTGTATGCTATAAGTGATGTGGCCATGCCTGCTGTATATTGTATGCTATAAGTGATGTGACCATGCCTGCTGTATATTGTATGCTATAAGTGATGTGACCATGCCTGCTGTATATTGTATGCTATAAGAGGTGACATGGCCATGTATTCTGTATATTGTATGCTGTAAGTGATGTGACCATGCCTGCTGCATATTGTATCCTATAAGTGATGTGACCATGCCTGCAGTATATTGTATGCTATAAATGATGTGACCATGCCTGCTGTATATTGTATGCTGTAAGTGATGTGACCATGCCTGCTGTATATTGTATGCTATAAGTGATGTGACCATGCCTGCTGTATATTGTATGCTATAAGTGACATAACCTTGCCTGCTGTATATTGTATGCTATAAGTGTGACCATGCCTGCTGTATATTGTATGCAAGTAACGTGACCATGCCTGCTGTATATTGTATGCTAAATGTGATGTGACCATGCCTGCTGTATATTGTATGCTATAAGTGATGTGACCATGCCTGCTGTATATTGTATGCTATAAGTGATGTGACCATGCCTGCTGTATATTGTATGCTATAAGTGATGTGACCATGTCTGCTGTATATTGTATGCTATAAGAAGTGATGTGACCATGCCTGCTGTATATTGTATGCTATAAGTGATGTGACCATGCCTGCTGTATATTGTATGCTATAAGTGATGTGACCATGTCTGCTGTATATTGTATGCTATAGCAAGTGATGTGACCATGCCTGCTGTATATTGTATGCTTAAAGTGATGTGACCATGCCTGCTGTATATTGTATACTATAAGTGATGTGACCATGCCTGCTGTATATTGTATGCTAAAAGTGATGTGACCATGCTTGCTGAATATTGTATGCTATAAGAAATGACGTGACCGTGCCTGCTGTATATTGTATGCTATAAGAAGTGACATGACCATGCCTGCTGTATATTGTATGCTATAAGTGATGTGACCATGCCTGCTGTATATTGTATGCTAAAAGTGATGTGACCATGCCTGCTGTATATTGTATGCTATAAGAAGTGACGTGACCATGCCTGCTGTATATTGTATGCTATAAGTGATGTGACCATGCCTGCTGTATACTGTATGCTATAAGAAGTCATGTGACCATGCCTCCTGTATATTGTATGCTATAAGAAGTGACAAGATCATGCCTGCTGTATATTGTATGCTATAAGTGATGTGACCATGCCTGCTGTATATTGTATGCTATAAGAGGTGACATGACCATGCCTGCTGTATATTGTATGCTATAAGAGGTGACATGACCATGCCTGCTGTATATTGTATGCTATAAGTGATGTGACCATGCCTGCTGTATATTGTATGCTATAAGAGGTGATGTGACCATGTCTGCTGTATATTGTATGCTATAAGTGATGTGACCATGTCTGCTGTATATTGTATGCTATAAGTGATGTGACCATGCCTGCTGTATATTGTATGCTATAAGAAGTGATGTGACCATGCCTGCTGTATATTGTATGCTATAAGTGATGTGACCATGTCTGCTGTATATTGTATGCTATAAGTGATGTGACCATGCCTGCTGGATATTGTATGATATAAGTGATGTGACCATGCCTGCTGCACATTGTATGCTATTAGTGATGTGACCATGCCTGCTGTATATTGTATGCTATAAGTGATGTGACCGTGCCTGCTGTATATTGTATGCTATAAGAAGTGACATGACCATGCCTGCTGTATATTGTATGCTATAAGTGATGTGACCATGCCTGCTGTATATTGTATGCTAAAAGTGATGTGACCATGCCTGCTGTATATTGTATGCTATAAGAAGTGACATGACCATGCCTGCTGTATATTGTATGCTATAAGTGATGTGACCATGCCTGCTGTATATTGTATGCTATAAGTGATGTGACCATGCCTGCTGTATACTGTATGCTATAAGAAGTCATGTGACCATGCCTTATGTATATTGTATGCTATAAGAAGTGACAAGATCATGCCTGCTGTATATTGTATGCTATACGTGTTGTGACCATGCCTGCTGTATATTGTATGCTACAAGAGGTGACATGACCATGCCTGCTGTATATTGTATGCTATAAGAGGTGACATGACCATGCCTGCTGTATATTGTATGCTATAAGTTATGTGACCATGCCTGCTGTATATTGTATGCTATAAGAGGTGATGTGACCATGTCTGCTGTATATTGTATGCTATAAGTGATGTGACCATGTCTGCTGTATATTGTATGCTATAAGTGATGTGACCATGCCTGCTGTATATTGTATGCTATAAGAAGTGATGTGACCATGCCTGCTGTATATTGTATGCTATAAGTGATGTGACCATGCCTGCTGTATATTGTATGCTATAAGTGATGTGACCATGCCTGCTGTATATTGTATGCTATAAGTGATGTGACCATGCCTGCTGTATATTGTATGCTATAAGTGATGTGACCATGCCTGCTGTATATTGTATGCTATAAGTGATGTGACCATGCCTGCTGGATATTGTATGATATAAGTGATGTGACCATGCCTGCTGCACATTGTATGCTATTAGTGATGTGACCATGCCTGCTGTATATTGTATGCTATAAGTGATGTGACCATGCCTGATGTATATTGTATGCTATAAGAAGTGACGTGACCATGCCTGCTGCATATTGTATCCTATAAGTGATGTGACCATACCTGCTGTATATTGTATGCTATAAGTGATGTGACCATGCCTGCTGTATATTGTATGCTATAAGTGATGTGACCATGCCTGCTGTATATTGTATGCTATAAGTGATGTGACCATGCCTGCTGTATATTGTATGCTATAAGTGATGTGACCATGCCTGCTGTATATTTTATGCTATAAGTGATGTGACCATGCCTGCTGTATATTGTATGCTATAAGAAATGACGTGACCATGCCTGCTGTATATTGTATGCTATAAGAAATGACGTGACCATGCCTGCTGTATACTGTATGCTATAAGAAATGACGTGACCATGCCTGCTGTATATTGTATGCTATAAGAAATGACGTGACCATGCCTGCTGTATATTGTATGCTATAAGAAATGACGTGACCATGCCTGCTGTATATTGTATGTCTGTATGACAGACAAGACATTCGGATGACAAAATTCTTGTGTGGTGCCGAATGTTGGACAGACCATCATCTCATTATCTCGAAAATAAACATACACATCAAACCACCACGCGTCCTCAAGGGGTAAACATGCAAAATAAAAAAACAACTAAATGCCACCCGCCTAAACAGCAAAAAAATTCCGCTGTCGTTTGAAAATATGCTGGAAGACCGCCTCAAGCCCAGTGCTGCAGCTAAACAGGATACAGAAACAGAGTGGAGAGCCCTAAAGAACATACTTTACAACACTCCTATAGAAATCCTGGGTGCAGCCCTCCGAAAGCATAAAGACTGGTTTGATGAAAATTCCGAAGACATCAACCAACTGCTGGCCGAGAAACATCTTCTTCTCAAGGCACATTTGAATGACCCAAAGTCAACATTAAAAAATAATGCCTTCAAGAACATTCAGAGCGTAGTGCAGCAGAAACTTTAGCACATGCGGGACTCCTGGCTGAGCAGCAAAGCTCATGAAATTCAAGGCTTTGCTGACAGACATGATATGAAAACCTTCTACGACTCACTGAAAGCGGGCTATGGTCCTACATCACCAGGCATAGTTCCCCTCCTCAGTACAGATGGGGGAACATTGGTCACCGATTAGAAAGAAATCCTTCAATGCTGGGCAGAGCATTTCAGCAAAATCTTAAATGCAACCTCCCTCTTCAATGATGAAACCATCAACTGCCTTCCTCAAGTTCCCACTAATGATACACTTGATGACCTGCCAACCATAGTGGAAGTAACCAAAGCCATCCAGCAACTCTCCAGTGGCAAGGCACCTGGTTCTGACTGCATCCCAGCAAAGATATACAAGGCAGGTGGGCCGGTCCTAACAGAGCAGCTTCACGAAGTCATTACAAACACGGGTGAACGAGACCATGCCACAAGATTTCAAGGAAGCGTCAATAGTCCACCTTTACAAATGTAAAGGGAACCACCAATCCTGTGACAACCACCGAGGCATCTCCTTGCTTTCAATTGCAGGGAAGATACTCACCAGAATTCTTCTCAATCGCCTCACGGCCCATCTTGATTAAGGTCTTCTTCCCGAGAGTCAATGTGGCTTCAGAAAAGAACGTGGAACTATTGACATGATTTTCGCTGCAAGAGAAATGTCAGGAACAGAACTGCGAAATGTTCTCCACTTTCATTACCTTACCAAGGCTTTTGATACAGTCAGCAGAGAAGGACTGTGGAAGATTATGGCAAAATATGGTTGTCCTCGTAAGTTTGTTCAAATAGTGCAGCTATTTTATGATGGTATGCAGGCAAGAGTACAGGAAATGGTGAACTGTCTGAGCCATTTCCAGTCACCAATGGGGTGAAGCAAGGATGTGTCCTGGCACCAACACTGTTCAGCCTCATGTTTTCTGCAATGTTGACGAATGCCTTCGGGAACAACGACATTGGAATAGACATAAACTACCGCATGGATGGAAATTTATTTCATCTCAGAAGGATGAAAGCTAAAATAAAAATTAACAGTGACACCGTCAGAGAGCTCCTGTTTGCTGATGACTGCGCTCTATATGCCAACTCAGAGGCGGACATGCAACATAATGTTTCAGCTTTCTCACACGCCTGTGCCAACTTTGGGCTCAATATCAACTTGGAGAAGACTGTAGTTATGTACCAGCCAGCTCCAGGGAACAATCACACTGTGCTGAATATCAAAGTGAATGGTCATAGACTAAGTGCTGTGTACAAATTCACCTATCTTGGCAGCACTGTGTCACAAGCTGCCACAATTTATGATGAAGTGAATGCAAAAATCTCTAAGGCCAGCACAGCCTTTGGCAGACTGTACAAGAATGTATGGGACAGAAATTGAATAAGCCTGCAAACAAAGCTGAAAGTCTACAAAGCAGTTGTATTATCCACACTGCTATATGTTTGTGAAACCTGGACTGTTTATCAGTGACATGCTAGGAAATTAAACCACTTCCACACAGTCTGCATTAGGAAGCTACTGAAGATTAAATGGCAAGACAAAGATCCCAGACACTGAAGTCCTAGAAAGAGCGTCCATGTCCAGTATCCACACTCTACTAATGAAGAATCAGATTCGCCGGGTTGGTCACTTAACTCGCATGCCAGATCACAGGCTCCCTAAACAAATTTTTTACGGCGAGTTGTGTTGTGGTAAACGCTCCCAAGGCGGTCAGAGGAAACGCTGTAAAGACACTGAAAATCTCACTGAATGCTTTTGGAATCTATCATGACACCTGGGAGACTGCAGCCAGAGACTGAAATTGGTGGCTTGCATCATTACATAAGGGTGCAGTCACATGTGAGGCAACCAGGACTGCAAGAGCTGTGAAGAAAAGGCAGGACAGAAAAACCACTGCAGGAAATCCTCCTCCAGAAACGTCAAGCATTCTTTGCCCACATTGTCAAAGAACATTTCGAGGCAAAATAGGCCTTATCAGCCATCTTAGAACTCACGGCTCAATACTTTCAACCCAACTGGATAAAATGAATGGTCATCATCATTCTTGATGGACAAATAACATATTGTATG
The DNA here is from genome assembly GCA_963921405.1 of Cepaea hortensis. NCBI lineage: Eukaryota > Metazoa > Mollusca > Gastropoda > Stylommatophora > Helicidae > Cepaea > Cepaea hortensis. The sequence continues at coordinate 85,820,399 of OY992891.1, forward strand.
CTATAAGAAGTGACATGGCCATGCCTACTGTAAACCACTGCTGTGCCTTGTAGTTGAAAAGTCTGAAAGTTACATTGAAATACAACAAAAAACATGTAATGCATACATGTGCTAGCTGGCCCATGGGTGATGGGTTTGAACCCACATTGAGTGCTACAACTGAGCTGGGCTTCCAGGGCCACCCCGCCTGGAATGGGCACCATGGATGTTCTGGGGAGTTGATCAATGAGATACTGACCACATCTCTCACAGAGTGTCCATTTGTCTATCAGAAATATGGCCCTAGTAGCATATGGCCAATATGTCTGAAGGTATGTACACACATACATGAGTCTTGGCTTCCACTGGGAGATTATATCATGTCATGGATATTTCACAGAAACAGATCCTGCCCAAATGTACAATTAAATACAATGGTATTAATTTAAGTCAAGAAATGAAATGCAAATACTTTGGTACATATATAATTATGTTACATGAATAACATCAGAAGGAGATGTATCAATGTGATAATTAACAATAGTAAATGACATACTGTATTTCATAAAATAAAATTAAAAAACATAAGTCTGTGTCAATGGACATGAAAAACAAATATCTGGCATGCAACAAGGAACACATTTTAATATACAACTGTGACTGCTGGACAGTAAAGAAACAACAAATAGAAAGATAAAACTCTGAAAGCTATCTAAATGTGATTTTACAGAAGGATGCTAAAAATGAAATGGCGAATCCAATAACGTCAGGCAACAGGCTTAACAAGGAGATAGTGATAATATGTGGCCTCAGTGTAAGAAAACAAAACCTGCAACAATATTGTAACAATTAGTAACATTATTTTTAAAAGGGATAGTGACAAGCAGTGAGAGGAGACTCTGAAAAGCTGCACATTAAGGCATGGGAAGATATCAGCACATAAAAGAGTGTTGAAGTGCTACATAGAACCTATACTTTTGTATGGATGTGAAGCGTGGACAATAAGCAGTCAAGCTGAAAAACAGCTGATGGCTGTGGACGTGTGGTTTCTGAGGAAAATGCAAAGAATACCATGGACAGCCAGAAAAACCAATGAACAAGTCCTTCAAGAAACAAATGAAGATCGTAAACTGATTAGAGAAATTAGACGTAAACAATCAAAAATTTTTGGGAATGTTATGAGAAGAAATGACTTGGACAACTTGGTGCCGACTGGCAAGATCGAAGGGAAGAGACCAAGGGGAAGACCAAGAAGTAAATACCTGGATGGCTTGGCCACATGGCATGATTGAGACAGGAACGCGGAGCTGATCTATGACTCTCGTGATTGAGTGAGATGGCAGAACATGACCGCCCACGCTTATCGGCATGGCATATGATGGATGGATGGAAAATCTTACAATTTGTTAGAGAATGGGAACTGTGGGGTATCAATAATACCCACACAAGTTGGCACAGTATTTGATGATGACTGATGATGATACATACATAAATCAAGAAATAATAATTTACCTATCTTTCTTATGGTGTTCACTTGTATGTGCTTTATCTGCATTTTCATTTGTTCCATTAGAAACAGCTAAATCAAAAAGATATCAAAGAATAATGTGGAAACCATGTTTGTAGTAATCTGCTGCCAACTGACAACACAAAAATTAAATAAAACAATTGTTAAACAATCCAAAAAAAACAAAAACAAAACCCACGCACACGCACGCGCGCGTGCATGCATGCACACACACACATATATATATACTTCAAAATGTTCCCGGAATGTGTTATTGTATAACCATGTCACTCTATGTTGCAAGGCATCGCTTGAACAATAGTGATTGATGTGCTGCATATTATCATGCTGAAGAATCCAACTACTAGTTCTCCACGTTTCCAGCTGTTTCATTCAGAGACATGCTTGTGGCACACAGACCCGGTGGATTTATGTGTTATGGTTTCACCATTTGTTTTCTGAATAAGAGTAATGTCTACAAGTGTGTCTCCACAAGCAAGAAACACAATGTGACAGGCATACATCACCCAATCAAGGACATTTTCAACTATGTGGTGCTACACGCACAACACACAAACTTTGGTTACAGAGTAAATGGCTAGGTTACATCATGGTTGTCAACATAACCACCTTGTTGTGTTCAGAAAGCATTGGCAAACTAGTGAACTAAAGTTGTCTAGTAAATCACAAATAGCCAATAGACACTGGGGTTGATTGCAATGTCATGTAAAGGACATGTAACTAACTTTTACCGTGTTCATTCAAACATTAGGTATAATAAGATGAAGACTGGTGAACAAGTCATCTGATCGTGTCCCTCTACTGTCTCACATTCTCAATGATGCTCTTCAGCTCAGCACGAGCTGGATGTTTTACCATCTTATACCAGTAATTTTCTACACACATTCAATTATTCACAGAGAAATATATATATATATATACAGATTTATGAAAGCATGTGTGTGCGTGTGTGTGTGTATGTGTATGCACGCGTGTGCGTGTATATGAAGTGTATATGTGCATATATGCGTCTGTGTATGTATACAATATTATTTGGCCAATATATTTTGCCAGTTGAGAGATTATCTTTAACAGGTATTCTGATAACATCTGAAGCGGTCTCAATTTCTGGAGTGATATTTTCTAGTGCAGCATTTACTGTCCATATTTTACTTGCATACAAGTACTGACATGGCCCATGTTTGCAACATTCTGATGTTGGGTCCCAGTCATGTGGTCTTATGTTGCAACATTTGTTTCAGTCTGACTAGAAGTTCTGTTGTTTGTTCGGATCTTGCTCTTGTTCAACTTGTATTGCTTCTACATGTATCTTAGATTATGTATGTGCTTGAAGTCTGCAACTGTCTATAGATCTTGTGACTGGTTTGTTCTCTGTTGCTGATCTGAACATACAGCCACTAGTCTTAATAATATAATATTTGATATAATTCATAACTTTGACCTTTTATTGTTTAAAATACTGTACAGCTAGACAGCTATTAGTTCAACTTACCTTTTGATCTCTTCTTTTTCTTGTAAAAATACACTCCTACACCACCACCAATGATTGTAGCCACGTCAACAGGAACTATAACAGCAGGGCATATTGTTTTGCACTTATTGTCATCTGATTGTGCTGGTGATTCTAGTAAAAACAAACAACCAAACACAATTGAGCATTCAACTCTAATTATATACTTCTCACAAACATGGTAAACCTTTGATAGAAGTTTCAAAGGCAAACACCATGCAAATTTCTATGGGGATAATGAAGGTTACAATTGACAGACAGAATGGCAATTGTTCTGGAAATATGTGTATACAAATGGTATACATTTTTCAAAGATGCTTTCTCAAACAATCATTTGTTTACAGGCAGTAATGTTTTCTATTGTTAATGTTATAAACACATTGATGTCATCCAATATTTCCTGAAATGTGTGTGGACTGTCATATCATTAAATAATAATAGAGTAAAGGACACTTCTTATGTCATGAGGCATACCTGGCATATTTTGCTAGCATAATATCTGTATAGACCAATCAACACTGGAGGGGTCATGTGATCAACATCATGCCAGCTGCCTTTACTTCCTCAGATATTTTCTGGCACCCAGTTTAGACTTGGTCGACCTTGGAGCCCAGGTCATGTTTACATATCTGTCTCAATGCAGATGTGAACCCATGATCACCAGGCTGGCAGGCAAGCAAGCTAGCCACTAGACCACCATGGCTCCCAACATCTATCGTTATGCGCTAGGGATATAGCATGGAATTCCTGTTGCCATCTATTGGTTAAACTCCCCTTGTCCATGTCTAAAGAGATGAACCATGCAATGACAACAGCCAGGAGAAGTTATGGCGTCCTTCCCCCACCGATGGTTATCACGGTCATCATCATCATCAAGTACTTTGCCATAGGTAATTGTACTTTCCGACATCTTGTGATCTCCATCTGCACACATCAATTCGTCTGCTGGCACCCATCAGGCCATGACAAAAGCCTGTCAAGCATTCTCTCTCTCTCTCTCTCTGTCTTCTCTATCTCTCTTTCCACACATCTTTCTAGTTGTCACAATATGCTCTAGATTTTGTCTTCTCGTGTGGGGAAACAATGACTGTCTATTTCTGATGTTTGTGATCAGGTGTTTTTGTGCTTTTATCTCTTTCAAAATGTTATATTACACATTTTGACCGTCTAATGTGTGTATACACATGGTTTAAAAAAAAATGTGCTATCAGAATGCTGTGGTATAATCTAGAGACATGAACCAAGGTATGTTTGATAGGGCGGTCATCATTTGAACGATAGTCTAGGGCTCAAGAAAATTAGGCTGCCTGTAACTCTTATCTCACAAATAAACCTGAGAGAGAGAGAGAGAGAGAGAGAGAGAGAGAGAGAGAGAGAGAGAGAGAGAGAGAGAGAGAGAGAGAGAGAGAGAGAGAGAGAGAGAGAGAGAGAGAGAGAGAGCATGCATTTGTGTACATCCATTTTCTTTAAAGATTGTCACATATAATTCATTTCAAATCAAATAACCTGTAGAGTAGGAATTTGTTTGATTGTCTTTTAAACAATAGAGAGAAACAAACAAGCATGCATATCTCTCTCTCTCCCACACACACACAATCAAGTGGAGATAAAATATAATGCTGCACATTTTGATATCCCAAAGAATCATCCAGCCCTGACTCACAAATAGCTATGTTTTGTTGATAACTGAACGAGTAAGTCATGCCACAGGTTTCAATATAAACACATCTATTTTATGTCCAACGTATATTTATGTGTACATAAAGTTGATCGATTCTAAAACATCGACATGCACATGACGATGAAAATCGATGTTATTTAACATTAACTGTGTATTCTACAATAACTTCCTTTGATACCAATGTTTAAAACCTATTCCTGAATCTCACATAGCACAATAAGCAGCATAAAATATACCAGCTATTAACTGCTTCAGTTTTTCTAAGACAACACATTGTGTACTCATTATTTATGATGACACAAAACATTTTATAATTCTCAAACTGCATGTTGTTATTGAAAATATTTAGCACCAAACTGCACAATCTTGGAATTAAACAACTCATTTTATATTTTAGCTATTTATCAAGAAGAGTGGCTGGCCAAGTGGCTAAATTGCAGAGTCTTCCTACAGGAGACCTGGGTTTGAATCCTCAGTAAGGTGTGGATTTGTTTCTATCGGGGTCAGAAATAAAAACCCTAGCCTACACAGTTTGCAGCGACTGCACTAGCCAGGCAGCCTTAATTCATCAGGCTCAAGAAGCCACTGTCCTGCACAGCAAGGCACTATAGGCAGTAGATGACAGTTTTTTTAAAAGTGAAATCAAATACTGCTTTATCAAAACTGACCAACAGACATTACCTATATTGCCTAGATAACAATTGCCAGACAGAAAGTGAAAATTCTCATATTTTACATAAATAAATCAACTGTATTTGCTGGCCATAAAGAAGTATAGATGTGGGGTGGTTGATAAGCAAAAGCATTACAGCAAAATAAAGGCAAACAACATAAACCTCTACACCCAACTTCATTCTTTCAGAAAGCGTAACGGACACATTTCCACACCTTGAGGCATGCTGAGAATATGTGCTAGCTCCATGTTTTATAGACCAACCACCACACCATCAGTGATGTCAATATTATGCTTTAACTTTCCAGAACATTTCCTGGTACCCATTTTAGGCTGCGTAAAACTGGGGAGCCCATGTCATTAAAATAAATCCTCCTATCAATGTGGATTCCATGTGGATTTGAGCACACGGCCACCTGCCGGCAGCCAAGCATGCTAGCCAATGTGCTAAATCAGCTCCCACAGAATGAATATTCCCATAAAAGGGACCAGTGTATATTCAATGTTTAAGTGACATGACTTCTATAAACTTATTCTTTATAGCACACACACTTTTGTTTGCGTCTGTTACTGACACAGCATAAAGCTGTTGGAATCATAATTAGTCAATACATAACCATAACCAAAATAATAACAACCAATGGTCTTTAGCCCTGATGACACACAGTACATTTTGATCGACTGTAGAAGTGATCAGAGGATAATAACAAGAATTTGAAGTCTTGTAAGAAAACTGTCTTCTCAGACGATACCAACAAATATAACCAAATAATGACAGAAGGCAGGGGCATGTAAATTCAATAGAACTCAAATGATACTCTCTCGTGCAGCAAGTCCTTCGCTGAACATCACTCTTATCATAAATTATTGGAAAGAATTGAGAGGGAAGACCAGGAGAACTTTTAATCATATAGCGGTGGGAACAATTAGTAGTATGACTCTTCACTGGCTGTTGAATGAGGGGACGGAGCACGTATGGGAATGTCCTGAGTGCAGTGATGTCGGTTCTTAACTCAACTCAACTCAACTATAGGAAAGATGCTGGATCCTGCATCATTTTCATTGCCTCATTGTCTGTAAAGTCCTGTGTTAACTGTTGTGCGTGCCAACCAATTCCTCTTCTGGGAACAATGCCTTCCATTACAAGTCTTGCCAAACCAGTGTGACATTTCATGTGGACATGATTTACTTCAGTTCCCGAGACATAATACTGTATATGAGCCAGTTTTATTTGCTATCAAAACTTGTTTACAAGTCAAGATTTTTCATCTGTTGGGGGACGATACATCAATAACACTAGATATACAGATGATACAGTCTTGATTGCAGACAATGAACAGGACCTGCAACATTTAGAAGATGCGGTTGTTGCACATAGTGAACAACTAGGGTTAGAATTTAATAGTAAGAAGACACAGATTATGGTCGTCACTGGGAAGAAGGAAATACCACAATCTGATATACGAGTAAATGGGCATATTCTTAAGCAAGTGAATCGGTACAGTTATCTCGGAACAGTCATAACATCTGATAGGAGATGCCTTGAAGAGATTAGAACAAGAATTGCCATTGCGAAGGTAGCCTTTTGCATGATGAAAAACATACTGACCAATAAAAAGATATCAATTCTTCTTCTTTTCGTTCATCCGGAGTGTTTTTTCAGATGTGATTGCGGTGTGTCTGTTATGCGCTCTTGGGCCGAAACCCGTAGGCCAACACATCGACTTCAGCGTGCTTTTTTGACCAGGTAGCATTCCTGGGAGACTCTCACTTTTGTGGTGCCATCTGCAACCATGCTGGCCAAGGTTGAACGGTCGAAGACAACGGTCATCCCTCAAAGGAAGGCAGGGACAGTCCATAGCATTTTCCGCCATCCAAGGTTGCTTCCATAGTTGCAGGGCCGACACATAACGCCCTGGATCTGGGCTCACCGAGGGAGATCGTCACATCCTGCTCATGGCTGCTTTAAATCCTCACTTCAATATATTGGTCATTTCGTTTCCCCGGGTCATTCCCGCACAAACCAGACAGGTTTGCAGACGGCATCCACTCAGCGAGTTTTCGGACATGTGCTTGTCGTTGCGCCCATCAGAGCTTTTCCAGGCACAACAGACATTCAGAAAACTACCCAGTCAGAGCTGTTCCGAACAAGAGCGGCATTCGGAAACTAGGTAGTCAGAGCTGTTCCTAGCACGAGAGACATTCGGACGAGACATTTCACTCGGACGTAATTGCGTAGTGTCAATTTTTAGTTTGCCACCCGTAGGACGACACTTCCGACTTCAGCGGGCATTTTTAATGAGGTTAGCCTTCCTCTGGTTTCGAGGCACGTTGGACTGTTGTGATGTCGCTAACATCTCAGCTGGTCAAGATAGAACGATGAACGACATCGTGGTTGGTCCTCAAGGGAAGGCAAGGGCAGACCATGAGCATTCCCTCGCTATCCAAGGAGGCGTCCATAATTGCAGAGCCGGCATATATTGCTCTGTGACTGGGCTCACCCGAGTAGTTGCCACGTCCTCATGGCTGCTTTAGTTCCTCACTTCCATGTGTTGGGCAACTCGTTTGCCACTGATCGCTCAAGCACACACCAGGGACGGTCAGACTGCAAGCGACACCCACTCGGTAAGCTTTTGCTTTTGACTTCGGACCACGCAATAGGTTCGCTCGCCGTGCGTTCCATTTTGCGTCATTGAGACGTTCTTCCACTTTTGTCTACCCTCTCTATGAGTTAGATAGTTTTCGCAGCCATTTTCTTCGACTGGGGCACTTTTTGACTTTTTGTACTCGCTCACGAGGTAGGCTACTTGTGCTGCCGGCTCAGCACCTTACCTTCGTGCAGCGGTGAACGAGAAACGGCCTGGCCCTCTCATCCGGGAATATCTCATATCCCCCAGCTGAGAGCCTTCGAACTTGTATCAGACCTGAGCATGTAGCTTGCTCAGTATCACGCCTTTATTTTTCGAAAGGTGGGTATCGGCCTGGCTCTCAGGTCCGAGGGTTTGTGGCTTAGAGGCGTTCAGCCACAGCCCTCGACAGGGAGCCATTAGTGTTTTGTCCGGACCAAGAACTTCTGCCTTCGTGCGCCTGATTTAAATTTTAGACTGCTATCCTCAGTCTCACCTGCAGAGCAGCAGGTTGTGTCTCTCTTAGTCTGGTCCCTATCCCATAAGCTGTCCGATATGTAGTTTTTCATCCATCAGCAAGCAAATGGGGTCGATGGGACACGCAAGCTCCCCCACCACGTCAAGGTGGAGACACATCGGGGGAGAGATATCAATTGAAACCTATAATCTTGTATGGATGTGAAGTGTGGACAATGAGCAGTCAAGCTGAAAAACATCTGATGGCTGTGGAAATGTGGTTTCTGAGGAAAATGCAAAGAATACCATGGACAGACAGAAAAATCAATGAACAAGTCCTTCAAGAAACAAATGAAGATCGTGCCACATAACGGAACATGCGCCACCAAGTATAAAGAAGAGACCTTACTGGATTTTCCCAGACAGTCACAAAACTGGACGACAAATATGAGAAACCAAGGAAAGGAAAACAACGTCATTGGACGGCAACGGGGGACGCTGTGAATTCGTGGATTCTAAAGGATGTGTTTATAAAAGGCTCCGTGTGAAGGTGACACCTGGAGGCGGTAATTTCGTGATGAAGCAGCTGGGAGTCCGGAGAGGAATATATTAAAGACAACACAACAGTAGAAAGACCGGGTGCGGATACCTAGACTTTTATTTAATCAGTTGAACTGAGGATTTGGATAATTAAGCCTCAAGGGCAGCGAGCTGGACTCGGAGCTCGTAAGTAGATGTTATTTAAGTGAGCGCCGATCCTGCGTATAGGGATCAGCTCACGTTTCTACAAGAGTTATATCTTTTGTCCTGCGGCGGAATAAAAGTACGTCTTTCGCTTGCTCGATTTGAGTCTGCCATATGTTCATGATCCTGTTGGTAAGATAGAACATGTTTTGTTGTTCTGATCTGTTCTTGACGAGTTCAATTTGAGTTGCTTTGAGTGTACTGTCCCGTGGGATTTAGAGGACAGGCACTTTAAGACACGTGGGGGTCGTCTCTGGACTGTTTGTTTGTCAACACAGATTCCCCGCCAGTTTCCATAGCTGAACATAAAAGAAATTACGCGCCAGCGGCACATTCCACACCGTGCTACACAGAAAGAAAGAAGGAGCACATGAAAACCCGCGTCACCAAAATGCCGGAAGATCACCCAGAATAAATGAAGTGAAAAGCATTTTGTGATAAAGTAATAACAGGTGAAATTAAAACATCATAAAAACTGTAAGTACGAAAAAAATTAATACGTAATAACTCAATCATGTTCAAGAAGTGCGATCTATTAATCATATCAAGTTTGCACCAGATGCGCAAAAACATTCCACCTTATTGAACACACCACAGCGCTATGAAATATTAGAAACAACGAACATTTAGTAATAGTGTAACTTATTTAGTCCGACTTTGTGAAGACACATGAAGGGTGTAGCATAGGTGGGAGCGCAAGCGCAATTGAAATACCACTACTTTTATCGTTTCTTTACTTATTCAGTTTCTTTACTTATTCAGTCTCTCGGTAGAGATTTGTTCGCAGCAGACGAGCAAATCTCCGGCGGGCCTATTCTCGCTGGTCGCGAGATCCGCACAGTGGAAGTATGGGAGATTTGCTTGCAAATAGACAGGCAATATCTCCTGCGGTAGCTATGGCGGACCTATTCCCGCTGGACGCGGGGACCGCTATAAGTCAGGTGGGGAGTCTGACGATAGTACACGCTTTACACAGGTCCGGACACTTGTGATTGACAGATGTGCGCGCCCCCATGGTCCGGGCTCGTACAAGGCCCTCACCTGTGGGACATGGCTGAACGTCTCTAAGCCGGGTCCCCTGGGTGTCAGGGTCTGGCCATAACTCGCCACCGGCTCGTGGTGGTGAGGTCTCGGTGGATTGACGCTGAGCCGCCAGCGTCTGCAGCCTACCTTGTGCCAGACGTATTGGTTACCCATTCCTCTGGAATACACAAGACTAGGCCGAGGGAGGGGTCATGTCGTTTGGGCATCACATGATCTCTGAAGCTCTGCCCAGACATTGTGATGGAATATTGGCCACATTCCACTCACATACTTTAGTCTGTCAAGACTGCAAGGTGTCTACTAACTTATTTAAGAACAGTATTTATTTAAAGAATATACAGTTACAACTATAAGTCTACGTGAGAAAAGAAGATGGTGGTTACATAAGAGATATACGAAACAATGGACACCATGGTCGACATTGAAAAGAATTATGTCGATGTGAGTAGGCAGTGAGATCTGAAGAAACACTGCGCTGCCACAATTCTACACCACAGTAACCTATTATACTATAGCACAACGATTGACAATTTGTATTCAAGAATCTGTGATCGATTGGAACTGCTCGAAAGTGTTGCATTATATTGAGCAATTTGCTGAATCTATGAAGTTCATTACAGACTCAGACATTTGTCACAATTTTATCAGATTTATCGGTGGACTGATATACACATGATGGGGTGTACTGCCGACGCACAGTTATAGTTACGTGGTTGGAAAGACATTCCCTAATTCTGTGAGCAGCACAGAAAGTTTTGACTTGTTGGTTCAGAACGCCAAAGCATTTAACTACCTACATTTGTGGGACATGTACATCATACGTTCATTATATCTTCTGCCGACACTACTTTATGTCTGAATTATCGGCGCATAAGTGAGTTAGTACATATTACGACATTTTATATGCACACTTCGTCATGTGTCAAGATGGATAGCACATACACCACGGACACTCATCTCCACCATAATTAACAAAGAAGATGTTGCGTTATTTGGACGTTGCACATATATGAACATATTTACAGCTGGACGTTACATACATCAACGCATAATGACAACCAGGTCAGTGTACACATATTTATTACGTCATTGAGGACATTACATTAGTCACATACCGGACACTTCATCACACGCCAGGACGACACGCACACGTACACTATGACATATTATTGTTGAAATTGTCGAGGATTTCTCTACCATCGAGCAAGTCAACGCGGTCAATCGGGACCGAACACGAACTCCTCACGTCGACATTTATGAACTGAATTTACGAACGTACTCTAATACGCTGACGCCAGGACATACGAACACTGTCACACGGATCGATAACAAGACTACACTATCGTTTATCATCGTGATAACGGGCACACAGCCTGTTCACTCATTGGACCTTACTTACCAGAAGTCGAATCACGTCTTTCAACTGTACTTACTTCACTGTGGACATCATTCACTCAAATACCTACAGCGCACATTCAGCCTAAAGTATAAATACTAAGGCTGAAATAAACTCAAGTTTCGTCGATATACCACAGCCGACTACGTGTTCTTATGAGTCGGTGACGGACCACGTCAGTCCAGGGTACCGGTACAAGTTAATTGTACTATCATCTCAAGGCAGGAGCAACAATCGTTACACAACTCCTCACATATTTTCATGCCAGGATACCACTAATCGATTGCCAATTACGGATCAGTATAGTTTGGAACTTATCAACACGTAATTGAGAGTCTCAAATTATATCAATTCTCGAGCGATTCAAATATTACTCTACGTTCGGGAGATGCACTAAAGGCCAGTAGCAATTGTATTGTTGATGTATTATAGCATTGATCCTAGTAATAAGGCGCTATTTATCAATTTTTTTTTGTTCTGATCTTGCTGGCGTCACCACAATACTATTGTCTTGTCATAACTGTAGTAGTATAGTATGTGCGTTACCCGTTAAAATGTGGATACAAAAATTTGTTATTGTTTGTAAACAATAATATGTATTTGCGTCACTCGTCATTCATCTTTGATGATTGTTAATTGTCTTGCGTTACATATATATTGTATATTCAATATATTTCTTCATATTTATTTCTCTAGTATATTTATTTAGTTTATTATAGAGATATTTGATTAATTTTTTTTGTGGTGTTCGAGTTGACACTACAAATTTATTTGAGTTGTATTTGCTCAATTGTGATACAACATTTACTGTACTATCCGAGTGATAGTGATCTGAGACAATATTACAATTTTGTCGATTCTTTTCTTCTCTTGCCTACGACCATATTTATTTCACCCAGATAGCTCATTTTACAGGAAGAACATTAAGAGAAGATGTCTACGCTGCAATATTTTTTTGAAATGGGTGAGAAGTCTGGTCTAACTGGTGCTGAGCTTCGAAATTGGGCAAAGCTTGAGTTCAGTGAACAACAGAAACGTGACAAGGAGGAAAGACAACTTCAAGCCACACGTGAGAAGGAGGAAAGACAGGAAAGATTGGCATCGGAAAAGGAAACCAAACAACTTCAGATGGCTCTTGAGAGAGAACTGAAAGAAAAAGAGATGGCTATCAGACAAAATGAAATAGTTTTGGAACACGAAAAAATTGCAGCAGAAAAAGAGAAGTTAATTATGGAAATGCAATTGAAAGAAAAACAATTGGCGTTTGATAAAGAGCGACTTGCTACAGAAACACTCTGGAAGGACAAGGAGGTTGAAGGTAACATAAAGGTCAAGACGCTTGAGATGGAACGTGGAGCTGAAATCGAACGAGAGAAAATGCTGGCTAAACAGAACGATCCTGTGAAAAAGTACCAAGGTTTATTCAGGAATTTTCAACAAGGTGATTCAGTTAGTTCATGGTTAACCAACTTTGAAGTGCTCGTAAAGTATTACAAGGTACCGGAGAAGGACGTACCGATTTTGTTTCATCGTCACCTCGCGTTAGAGCCGTTGAAAGTGATAGAGTTAATTCCTGAGGATTTACGTACGAACTACAAGTATATGCGCGATCGGGTGCTATCACATTTTTCTTTGGATGAATCTGGTTTACGGACTAAGTTTAAAACACTTACACCGAAATTGAATCAAACATTCCTGGATTTCGCTTCGGAAATGTCTTCTAGTTTTGATAAGTGGTGTAAGGCTGCGGATATTAATGATAGTTATGAGAAAGTGAGAGACTTAATTATCAGAGATAGAATGTTGTCTGCAATACCAGAACCTATGTCAGTATTTCTTATGGAAAACAAATGTAAAAGTTTAAATGAGATGGAAACTAAGGGTGAATCTTATTTCAATGCACATAGGGATATTTTTGCTAACTGTACACAACCTGAATTAGTGATAGGAGCAAGTGCAAAATTTCAAAGAGGAAATAGTAAGTTTAGAAAGTTTAGTAGTGGTAGCAATAGAAATAGTCCGTACAATAGAGAAGGTGAAAGACCAAGAAAAGGCCAATTCACCAAATGCCAATATTGTAGATTATCGCATGGAAATTTAGAGATGTGTGATAAACATCCAGGTTATTCCGCATATCTAAAAGATATTACGGCAAAGAAGAGAAATAAGTATGACTCTTTTAAAAGAAGTATAAAATGTTTCTCATGTAGGGCGTACGGACACACTAGTAGGTCTTGTCCGATGAGAAATTCCTGGAAGGAAGCTAGTACAGCATACATATACTCCAGTAGTGACTCAGACGATTTAGAAGAGACACACGCAGCTATCATACAACAGTATGATGATCAGACTGACAAGTTAAATAAAGGTATAACTGACAATATTAGTAATGAAGGTATAGAAACAATTCATGAAGCTAATGCCGTTAGCATACAAAATGACAAACTAAAAATCCATCATGCATGGGTAAATGGTGAACCCACTACTTGCATTCGTGATTCAGGAGCTTCGATTGTCGGAGTAGATCGAAAGCTGATAAAAGAAGAAGATTATACAGGCGAAACTGTAGAGTGCAGAACATTCGGTGGCACAATAGAAAGATATAAGATTGCCACGATTACAATTATGTCACCATATTACGAAGGCACAATAAATGCAGCCGTATTACCAAATCCATGTGCCGGATTACTGATTGGTAACATACCAGATGCGAAACAATTAATGCATGATGAAGCAAAGCAATGGGAAATTGATCATGCAAGAGCTAATGCAATTACAAGAGCTCAAGACAAAAGGGATAAAGACAGTGACAAATTAGAAAATAATATCAGACTAGTGACTGATTTACCAGAAGATCAAAAACAAGACCCAACTCTAAAATCTTGTTTTAAGAAACTGACTGAACCAATAAAACAAGGTAAAAGAGGTAATTGGAGATTTTTCCTAGACAATAATATTTTATCAAGACGATATGATAGAGGTACATCACGTTATTTTCAGACAGTACTTCCATCAAAATATCGTACTGAGGCATTAAAATTAGCACATGATTCTCCATTCGCTGGTCATATGGGGATTGCTAAAACCACTAATAGATTGCTAACGCAATTCTATTGGCCTGGATATAACAAAGACATTACCACACATGTACGTTCATGTACATTATGTCAGATGACCACGCAAAAAGGCAAACATCCCAAAGCACATGTTCAGAAAACTGATTTGGCATCACGACCATTTCAGAAAATAGCTATAGATATTGTGGGTCCGTTAAATACAACTGCTGATCGAGGCAATAGATTCATATTAACTATGATTGATCTTTGTACTCGTTGGCCAGAGGCTATTCCCTTAAAATGTATCACGAGTAGATCCATTCTAGATTCATTGTTGATAAATTTTAGCAGAATAGGATTCCCTAGCTGCATATTATCAGATAGAGGTAGTCAGTTTATATCAACGGCTACTCAAGAGGCAATGAAGATACTTGGGATTCCACAGGTGTTTAGTTCACCTTGGCACCCAATGACAAATGGTGTGAATGAGAACTACAACGGAGTTCTTAAACGATCTCTGGCGAAAGTTGCTGCGGAAAGGCCCAAAGATTGGGATATTTTGTTACCAGCCGTACTATTTGCATACCGAGAGGTACCACAATTTAGTACAGGGTTTTCTCCATTCGAGTTGGTATATGGAGCAAATCCACGAGGTCCATTATTAATATATAATGACCTACTCACAAATAAAACATATGATCATCCGAAAAGAGATGCATATGAAATAGTAACACAGTTAAGAGATAAAATTATCACAGCTTGTCAGATTGCAAAATCTGCACTGGATAAAGCTGGAGAAAGATACAGACAGTATGGTAATAGGAACGCCAAGACAATAGTCTTGAAAGAAGAAGAAGAGGTTTGGTTATTATTACCTGATCCTCGAGATTGTCTGGTTACTTCATGGCAAGGTCCATTTAAAGTAATTAAGAAAATTAGCGATGTTGATTATCGTATTGATGTGAATGGCAAACATAAGATTTTTCATATTAATATGTTGAAGCCATATATTCCACGTGAGGATAACTCAGGTCAAGTGACACAACAAATTCCTCATAGGATAGCAACAGCTTGTTGGGTAATTAATGAACAAGAAGAAGATGCTATAGAACAACAGATTCCAACACCCATAGTTAATAGCGACAGTAATTGGCAAGCGATTCAGATAAGTAAAGATTTATCAGTACAAGATAGAGAAAAGCTTATTACTGCAATAAAGGAATATAGTTCAATTTTTTCAGATAAACCGGGGCAGACATCACTGATTAAACATAAAATAACTTTATTATCAAATGTCCCAGTTAAAGTGAAACCATATCCTATTCCAATACATTATTTGGAAAATGTTACTGCAGAAATTTCAGATCTAGATAAGACTGGAATTATAAAAAAATCAATTTCAAATTACTGTTCACCAGTTGTAATTGTTAAGAAAAAAGATGGGTCATTACGTTTATGCGTTGATTATAGGAAAGTTAATGAATTAACGTTACTAGATGCAGAACCTATGCCAAATATTGATGAATTAATTGAAACCATGGCAAACTCGAAAATATTTTCGAAAATTGACCTTACAAAAGGATATTGGCAAATTCCGATGGAAGAAGATTCAAAGCATATTACAGCTTTTAGCACGCTGTTAGGTATATATGAATGGGAATATCTTCCATTTGGTTTACAAAATGCACCAAGTACATTCATGAGAATGATGAGAAGATTACTTCATGGAATTACCAACGTAGCATCGTATATGGATGATATTTGTATTCATACTTGTGATATTGACACACATGTTAAAATTCTAAAACAAGTTTTCCAGAAAATACAAGAACATGGATTGAAAGCTAAACCAAGTAAAATTGAGATAGGGTTTACTGAGATACAATTTCTGGGTCATAGAATCTCTAACGGATTTAGGAAAAAAGATCCATTGGTTGTGACAAAGATTCTTAATATCAAACCTCCAACATCCAAGAAGGAGCTTAGGAGTGTGTTAGGGTTGATTAATTATTATCAAAAGTTTATCCCTAATTTTGCACATATGGCAGCAACATTCTCGGAACTTTTAAAAAAAGGTCAACCAACAAAGATAGTTTGGACAGAGGATCACGAGAAGTTATTACAACAAATAAAAACTCTATTTAGTACATATCCTATTTTGAAATTACCTGATATTTCAAAAGATTTTGTTTTACAAACGGATGCTAGTTTACATGCTATTTCAGCTGTATTACTTCAATTGCATGAAGGGAAACTACATCCTATTCTTTATTTCAGTAAAAAGCTATCTGAAACTCAAAGAAACTATGCTGTTCCTTAATTAGAGGCTCTAGCTTTAATTGAAAGTATTGAGAAGTTCTCTAGATACTTACTAGGTAGGAAATTTCTGGTTCTGTCGGATAACAAACCGTTACAAATTTTCAAATCGGGTCATCCGAAGAATTCTAGAATACATAGATGGTCATTACTATTACAAGACTATGAATTTGACATCTGTCACATTCCTGGAAAGGATAATAATCTTGCTGACATTCTCAGTCGATTATAGTTGAATAGAAGTTCAGATCGTTGTTATAAGTTAATTAGTTATATATATTAATGTTCTGTTCTTTCATAAGTTATTAAGAAAGTCGATTCAGATGGCGCCTAATTGAGGGAGCAATGCTATAAGAATCAACTAAATATTAATAGATTAGTGTCTTAAAGTGCCTGTCCTCTAAATCCCACGGGACAGTACACTCAAAGCAACTCAAATTGAACTCGTCAAGAACAGATCAGAACAACAAAACATGTTCTATCTTACCAACAGGATCATGAACATATGGCAGACTCAAATCGAGCAAGCGAAAGACGTACTTTTATTCCGCCGCAGGACAAAAGATATAACTCTTGTAGAAACGTGAGCTGATCCCTATACGCAGGATCGGCGCTCACTTAAATAACATCTACTTACGAGCTCCGAGTCCAGCTCGCTGCCCTTGAGGCTTAATTATCCAAATCCTCAGTTCAACTGATTAAATAAAAGTCTAGGTATCCGCACCCGGTCTTTCTACTGTTGTGTTGTCTTTAATATATTCCTCTCCGGACTCCCAGCTGCTTCATCACGAAATTACCGCCTCCAGGTGTCACCTTCACACGGAGCCTTTTATAAACACATCCTTTAGAATCCACGAATTCACAGCGTCCCCCGTTGCCGTCCAATGACGTTGTTTTCCTTTCCTTGGTTTCTCATATTTGTCGTCCAGTTTTGTGACTGTCTGGGAAAATCCAGTAAGGTCTCTTCTTTATACTTGGTGGCGCATGTTCCGTTATGTGGCAGATCGTAATCAGATTAGAGTCATTAGGCGTAGATCAACATTTTTTGGGCATGTTATGAGAAAAAATGAATTGGAGAACTTGGTGACAACTGGCAAAATCAAAGGGAAGAAACCAAGGGGAAGACCAAGAAGTAAATACCTCGTTGGCTTGGCCATGTGGCATGGTCGAGACAGGAACATGGAGCTGATCCACGACTCTGGTGATTGAGTGAGATGGCAAAACATTACCGCCCACGCTGATCGGCATGGCACGCTGATGGATGGAACAAATTATTCTAAGAATGTTTCTGTAACAGTTAATTTCACCAACAAAAGCAAAAAAAACGCAAATATGTGTTGTGAATTATTCAAAAAGAATTCATAACATGTAGATAGTCAAGTGTAGTGCAAGAGTTATCACACAAACACATTGTTGCTTCTTTCCATACTGTTAATCTTGTGTACATTATTTGACGGGATGCTTTCTAAATAACTATAAACAATAAAAACACATTCTCTTGGATATGAATAAGCTGAGACATAACTAATAAGGTCTTAGTAAACAAACATATGATATCCATAAACTGATATGTTATTGAAATGTTTGTAAACAAATTCTTGAATATGCTCTGCTAATGTAATTTCACTGATAAAGTTCTAATAAAAAATAATTCTGGATATGGACATGCTGAGACTGCTCTTATACATTTCTAACACTCAAATCTAATCAAATCAAATTTTCCAGTGAAACTGAACATTTGAATATCTGAGGTGATAAGCTTAAGCAAAACACAAATAAGATTCATCAATCATCAAAGCTGCTAAAACTGCTGGCAGAATAAATAAGATTGTTGTTGTTGGAGCTGGTTATGATAAGGAAAAAGATAATACCAGTGGCATGTGGTGATAAACTGTGTGATACTGTGGCTGCTTTGCTATCATCAATTGAAATAATTCCACCTAAACATAGAATTGCAAATAAAATAATTGGATGAGAAATCAAAATTTTGCAGATGATGGCAAAAGAAAAAAGAAAAAGCAAGATAAAGAAAAATATAAAGGAATACATAAATAAATAGTGAATAAATGCAAAGTGGATAAAGAAGTATGGCTGAATCAACAGAGCAAGAAATTGGGACACACTATGGAAGACTCACATTCCATGTATCAACAAATCAATACAATAACAGGTAGGAAAACACAAAATACCACTCATTCATTCATTCAGTAGCATGTCCTTTGCAGAACCTCGCTCCCATAACAACGTTCCGGACAACCTCTCGATCATAAGCAAGATGTCCCGCTTCTGATACACCCATCTGGAGATCATCCGCCACATCCTGCACCCATCTTCTCTTTGGCCTTCCTCTTCCTCTCTTCCCAGGCATATACCCTGCCATTATTGTTCTCTCCAAACTTTCGTGACGTTTCAATTTTCTTTGTTTTATCGTCTTTAATAGCCAACCTTCTTCAATATTCAGCTCTTGTAGTATTGATGCATTTGTTCTTTTCTTTACCCAAGATATTCTTAGAACTCGTCTATAACATTTATATTCAAAGGCATTTATATGCTGTTCAGCTTGTTTAGTAAGTGTCCAGGTCTCACAGGTGTATGTTGCAATGCGAAAGATGCATGCTCTTAAAACTCTAATTTTTGTAGTTCTGTCTGTCCCATTCCATAATTTATTCAGTTGTTTTAGTCTTTGAAGAGCAATTGACAGTAATCGTTTAATTTCTTTCATTGTGTCACCGTTGTTGGTAATCAATGACCCAAGATATTCAAAATTTTCCACCACCTCCAATTTTTCCTCATTAACATATATTTCTTTCTCAAAATCTGTATGCATTATCTTTGTTTTTGCAATGTTAAGATACAAGTTGTGATTTTCACTATTCAATTGGGTTGAGGCTATTAGGTTTTCTATACCAGTCTGTGTTGTGGATAGCAATACTGTATTATCAGCATACCGAATCTCTGGTATGTCAAGACCACCAATATTTAGGGCATCATATAGCTCCCTATTTATATCATCTCTTACATTTCTCATTATATTTTCGGCGTACAGGTTAAACAAATAGGGGGACAGCACACATCCCTGTCGGACTCTTTGCTTGATGTCAAACCAATCTGATGTCTCGCCATCTATTCTAACCGCTGCTTGTTGGTCTAGATAGAGCATTCTTATGAGTTGTATTACATGTGGTGGAAAGCCCATATTCCTCATGATTTCTCAAAGTTTCTGATGTTGTACACAGTCTGCCTTTGAATAATCCACAAAACATGAGAATAGGTTTACATTAAATTCTCTGCACTTCTCTATTATTAAACGCATACTGAGAATGTGATCTCTTGTTCCTCTTCCTTGTCTAAATCCAGCTTGAACCACGTTAATTTCTTCTTCCATTTTCTTATGAAGTCTTCCCATTATGATTTTTAGTAGAATTTTACTTGCATGACTGATCAGGGCAACAGTTCTAAAGTTGGAGCATAATTTCAGGTTGCCCTTTTTTGGTATTGGAATGAAGATAGTTCTCCTCCAATCTTAGTTAGTTAGTTAGTCGCAGTTCCAACTTCACAGCAACGGGTCATCCCCATTATGCTCCGTTCCAGTGCCAGTGAATATCACACAAAATGCTCCCCACTGCCCAATGTGAAAAATGGAAAAGACAGGAGTCTTGACAAACAACAGCCCGCACAGATACACTGTGCATAATGCCGCCGCCAGAATGTCAGCACAATAGTCCCCCACAAAACTCCCAGTTCATTTCTGATGGAATCGGCAGTCATTTTCCCAACTGGATGTTTCCTAGATGTTCACCCACACAGTCCACGAAAATGCAGCATCGTAAATGGCAGTGGCAGTCAACCAGAAGCCCAACAGCCACGCATTTCTGCATAAGGCAAGAACCAGTCAACTCTGGGACATAGCCATCTGCCATCGCTCCGAACATGCAATCACATTCCAAAAAACCTCGGGCAGATTCAAAAGCATTTCACACGAAACTCACAGCTCACAGTGTCGCGCCACGCACTCACTCAGTAGCAGGATGACGGAACCATCAAGCCTCCTTAGTCGCCTCTTACGACATGTGTGGTAGGCTGCAGTGTTGTTATTCTTTGCTTCCCTAATGGGCCCCGGCAACACAATCCTCCAATCTTTTGGCCATATAGCATATGGCATATTTTTACATAATGCATGTTAGATTTGTATGCTTTCTTCTCCTCCCGCTTTAATTAGCTCAGCTGGTATCTCATCACATCCAGGTGATTTCCCATTCTTCAGGTTCTTTATTGCTGATGCAATTTCGTCTAATGAGGGTTCAGGTTGTCTCTTCTGTCGTTGGCTCATGCATCTCATTCATATCCTCACTGTCACTCATATCATACATTCCACTGCAATACTCCTGCCATCTTTCTAGAATTTGTCTAGATTCTGTTAAGGTATTTCCCATCTTGTCACAGATAACATGCAATTGAGGTTGAACATTTCTTGTCAATAACTTCATTTCTTTGAACATTTCGTAATCTCTTCCAGTCTTATGATATTGCTCTATTCTGCTACAGCAATCTTGTATGTATTGCTGTTTGTCCTTTCTTGCCATCTGTCAATTAAGATAAGTCAGTCAGTTACTTGTATCTTATTTTCTACTTAGTTCCTGGACATGATGATGTCTTCTAAGACAAGAGACATGTGAGAACAGAAGTGATAGTTTGACTCACTGTCCACTAACTCGTGTTTTGTCTACAAACCAAAAGCATAACCCTTTGCAGTAGCACAATGGCAAACACACTTGTCTACTGGTCCCGTTTAAGGCAGATTTCCTTTTTTTATATTGACCAGGAATCCGAATTGAAAACAGCCTAAAACGGGCACCAGGAAATATTCTGGTAAGCAAAGGTGGCCAGCAAGATCATGACCACATAAGCCATTGACTGTCAACTGGTGAATAAAGAGATGGGGCTAGCACATATACCCAATGTGCCTCACTGCATGAACAGGGGATCATTTATTTTACTGACTACTACATGATATGTTAATATAACATTGTGGATAACTAAAGCAGATGGCATGACACTGATGATGTAAGTAGCACAGTGATTTACACAAACATTAACTTCTTCTTCTTCAGTGTTCCGAGCCATTGAGGTTCTTTAACATTAACGCTGGATTTTTAAAAAAAATACATGTAGAATCATAGACCCCAAAAGAAACGTTTTAAATTAAACATTATGTTATTGAAGGTATAACTGTTAATTCTGAAGGTCACTTCATTTTCTTTCATTGATTAGGCATAATCATACTGATGAATATCAATATGAAATATGGTGTTAATACATTAATAATATTATTCCTAAATATAAATTGGGAGCTGTGTTAGCATAGTGGCTAGATGCCCACCTGCCTGCCTAGTGGGCATGGGTTTGAATCCGCATCAGGCAGCTTTTTAAAACTGACTGGGGCTCCCAGGTCAACCCAGTTTTACATGGGTACCAGACAATGTCTGGGATGTCGAGACAGCTGGCATGGTACTGACCACACCCCCTGGAGTGCTGACTGGCCAATAGAATCACAGCTCTATCACCATATGTCCAATGTGACTTAAGGCTTGTAAAGAGATCCTTTACATTTTCGCCCACTAACTTTAATTACTGTATTTTTTTGTTGCTGTTATATGTAGACAACTAATTAAATTGGCGTACTTGTATTAATCAAAACAACCACTAAAACTGATCACAGAAAAAAGAACAGTGATTGTTAATACTGCACATCAGATGGAAAACAGAGTGTACCAGGAGCGTTTGATGATGAACCGGAAGATACTGTAGTTGTATCGGCAGCATCTGTTGCTAAACAAGGGCATAATAAGTTCAGATAATTAACACAATAACATCTGCGTTTCTGAGTTTACATTTAATTGTCATTACATTCTTGTTAGTTAAATGGTGGTTGTCTGTGTATATGTGTGTGAGTGTGGGTGTGTGCGTGCACACACACACCAATTCACCCACCCACAATCCCACACACACACAGAGGAGGAGGAGGAGAGAGAGAGAGAGAGAGAGAGAGAGAGAGAGAGAGAGAGAGAGAGAGAGAGAGAGAGAGAGAGAGAGAGAGAGAGAGAGAGAGAGAGATATGAGGGGGGGAAAACAAGAAGAAGGCAGAGATAAATATCTTGATGACTTAGCCAAATGAATAATCAAGATAAGAACACAAAGCTGATCTACAACTCTGGTGATGGTTTGAGATTATGAAACATGACCACCCACACCTATTGGTATGACTCATGGTAATGATACTTCTATCACCACCCACACCTATTGGCATGACTCATGGTAATGATACTTCTATCCCACCCAGTTATTTGTTTCACGCACAGCCACAGTCTACATCCTCATGATAAGCACAATGAAATAGAGAGAACAGCTGTTGGCTCCACAAGAAGAGACAGAGTTATAAGTAATGACCTTAGACATATCATCATAGGTCACATTGCCTGCACTGAATTTGACAAAGAAACCAATACATTTGTTTTATGACTTTCTGTGATACCAGGATGTGCGGAAAAGAGAGTTAATCAGTCTTCAGAAAACTGTGCAGCCAACAGGCTATATAAGTCCAAATTCAACCATCTTTCAACACCTATTAAATTGCGGTCAAATAGTGAACAAAGCAAATGTGTTCTGCATCTATATCTATAAAACACAATGTATGTATGTATGTATGTGTGTCTGTTCTTTATGCGTTCGCAAACTGTCCATCTGATTGAGATGAAATTTTCGACATGTTTTCTTTTCATTCCCGTGCAACCAACTGTCATAGTTTTTTAGTGTGCAATCAGCTATTTACTTACTAAAATTTAATATTTTAAATTTACATTATCATTCCTATATAGCGAGGGGACTTAACATAAGAAAAGTTATTTCAAGGGGCATAACTTTTAATAACATTGCTATTATTTTATATATAGATTGTTTCCTCTGTTTTCAAAGATTTATAAACTCTTTGTCTACAGTTATTTACAGGCATATGAGTTATAATAAATAATGATATAATCTTTAAGGCATTTTCATAGTTTTCATAAAAATAATGCATCTATTTAAATAGTGAAAATTTTCTAACTCATCTTTTTATTTTTCTTCATTCAATAGCACATTAATTTTTTTTAACTTTCTCATATGTATTGCGCGTTACACCCACATTGGGTATTTATGATGCCCATGTTAAAAGTTACTTTTCATGCATTTTAATGCTTATAGTTCTTTTGTTGTCAAAGAATTGCTTCATAAGAGATGTTGAATGAAAGAATGTATGAGAGGAAATAGAGAAGAAGGCCAGAATGTAGGACGGGTCTGCGAAAGATTTTCGTTCGTTTAAAAAAAAAGTAATTTTTAGTTGCATATCGTTTGCAGTACTCTGCAGTCAACCCACCGCCCACCATTTATTGGCTGTTCATGATATATTAGTAAGTTTACTTCAGATAGATCTCTTCCAATCATATTTTCTACTATCAATCTATCTATTCTTCTATTCTATCTATATTTTTAATGGGAATAGGCCGAATGAACAAACGAACAAATGAACGAACGAACCTACCTACCTACCTACCTACAGACAGACAGACAGAGAGAGAGAGAAAGAGAGAGAGAGAGAGAGAGAGAGAGAGAGAGAGAGAGAGAGAGAGAGAGAGAGAGAGAGAGAGAGAGACAGACTTAAAAACAAACAGACTTTATTTTCAAAGGGTAACAAATTGGGCACGCAGGCCCGTCTTACATTCGGCCCTTCCAATCACTCATCTTTCTTTCATCAACAGTGCATAGGAAAAAACATTGTCACATCAATTTTGTAAACATAAACAATGCATATTACTATGTTATGAGACACATCCACCACATACTCACACATCCCCCATTCACTCCAACACCCCCACCCAACCACACACATAACCCACACGCACATACATTCCCCACCCATCCATCACATCCCTACACATATCCCCACCCACACACACCTCTCACCCACCACACATCCCATCCACCCACACCCCAAGCACACATACATTCCCCAACCCACACATCTCTCACCCACACACATCAACCCACCTACACACATCCCCCACTCACTCACATATCCTCTACCCATCTCATTACCCACCAACAATCACTCACCCACATATCCTCCTCCACCCACACACCTCCAACCACCCAGCCAAACACACACTCCTCAGCCACACATCCTCCACGCACACACACATCTCCCCGTCAACTCACATATTCCGCACCTACCCACACACAAATTCCGCACCTACCCACATAATTCCCCATCTCTCCCAGCCCACTCACAGATCCTGAGCCTTAAAGATACCAGACTCCTATCCTCAAAAGTCAATGGACCTGTACATAATAAAGCTGAATAACCCCCCCCCCCCCCCCCCCCCACCACCACCACCACACACACAGCGAGAAAGAGAGAGAGAGAGAGAGAGAGAGAGAGAGAGAGAGAGAGAGAGAGAGAATGAACGAACGAACGAACTTATTTTCAAAGGGTAACAAATTGGGCACGCAGGCCCGTCTTACATTCGGCCCTTCCAATCGCTCATCTTTCGTTCATCAGTGCATAGTGCATTCACATACGGAAAAAAAAACATTCTCAAATGAATGTTGTAAATATAAACAATAATATGTTATGAGACAAATCCCCCACCCACCCACCCATCCCCTATGCATCAGCCTGTTCCCCATACACACATCCACCACCCAACCACACACATACCCACAGGCACATACATGCCCCCATCCATCCACCCATCCCCAAACCCACTCATCCTACACCCTCCCCACACATACACCATCTTCCCACCCACCACACATCCCCCACCTAACCACACACAAACCCAGGCAAACATGCATGCATCCACCCAATCATCTCCCCACCCACATGCACACATCCTCCACCCATCCCATAACCTACCAACACTCACCCACCCACATATCCCCACCACCCACCCACATACCCCAACCACTCAGCCAAACACACATCCCCCAACCGCACCCACCCACACAATCTCCCCCTCCACACATCCCGCACCCACCCCCAACCTACACACACTCACCCTCCCACACATCCTCCACCCACCCACTCACCAAGCACTCCCCTCCCATGCGATCTTCAATCCACAATCACACATCCCTTAACTACACATCTCACTACCCATGCACTCACACACACATCCCCACACCCATACACACATCCCCACCCACGAACACATCCCTCATCCAAAAACACACACCTCCCACCCACACACACCCCACCACCCACATATACCCCACCCACACAAATCCGCCGCTCACACACATCTTCTCACCCACACACATCTTCTCACCCACACACATGCCACACCCATACACTCATCTCTCACACACACCTTCCCACTCACGTACTCATCCATCAACCACTCACACCCACACATCACCCACCCACCCATCAACATATGCATCTCTCATCTACCCTAACACCCACACACACCCAAACCACCCAGCCAAACACACATCCCTCATCCTCACATACATCCTTCATCCACCCGCATATCCCACACCTCCCCCACATATCACATAACTCCCCTCCCCTCCCACACAACACCCCACCCATAAACACATCCCCCCACACACACACACATGCACATCCCCCCACATGCATTCCCCATACACATCCCTGCCCACACATCTCTCACCCACACACACACACATCTCCCCACCCACACATCCCCCATCTACAAACATCCTCACCACCCACACAAACATCCTCCATCCACTCATATTTACCCCATCCAAACTCACACACTCCCATTGACACAGACATATCATATTCACAGACACACCTTCACACCCAACCCCCACCCCCATCACACACCCATACCCCAACCCACACACATCTTCCACACACCCGTTCAACCACCCAAATATACATTCCCTACCCACACCCCCAACCCACCAACACCCACATACTTCCAACCATCTTCCCAAATATCCCCACCCACACACACACCACACACACATACACAACATACATCCCCACAGACCACACATCCCTTCACCCATCCACACATCACCCATCAACCCACACAATCCACCACACACAACCCCTCCACACATACATTCCCCACACCCCACATCCCTCACATACACACCCACACACACATCCTTACATCTAGACACATACATGATGCCTCACATGATCACTCAAACTAATAAGAACAAACTCCCACACTTTACACACAGTTGAGACACTGACGATTGTCGTGAGAATTCTCGCAAAATTTGTAAGAAATGGAAAAAAAATTATACATATACATTGTGCAGCGTAAAAATTAGTGATGCAATTCAACTCTCTCTCTTTTCTCTATCTCACACACACACACTATCTCTCTCTCTCTCTCTCCCACTCACTAGCTCTCTCACTCACATTACAGTAATGTTATATTATACATGATAAAATCAAGTGGCATACAAAATGATATGAATGATGAGAATACACAAAAAATATGGAATGGCATGTTACAGGACATGCGTGCGCTCAACTCTCTCTCACTCTCTCTTTCTTACACAGGCACACACACACACACTTTCACACTCATTAACTCTCTCTATCTCACTCATACCACAACAGAGAGAGAGAGAGAGAGAGAGAGAGAGAGAGAGAGAGAGAGAGAGAGAGAGAGAGAGAGAGAGAGAGAGAGAGAGAGAGAGAGAGAGAGACAGACAGACAGACAGACAGACAGACAGACACAGAGACAGAGCATATTGAAGAGATAGGGGTAGGAGTAGGAAATTAATTTGCTAGAAACTTCTGTAGTAATATTCATAAGCGACAGTGTTTTGCAAGACTTAAAATAAAAAACATAGTATGCAGCAAGCTTGTCTTCAGGCAAGAAAACCAATCTTAAGGTAGGCATGATCAATGCCAAAGGACAAATAGTCAAGTCTCTGTAAGACATAGGCTTGCAGTATGATGTTGCAATATGTGTACATCTGGTAGACTATTGCCAGTTAACAGGATACCACAGAAGACCAGGAGGTGATTAAAAACTCAACCACCATGACTTTATCCATTGAAAAGATGCAAATGACCTTTACGTATATGTCAGAGGGAATATATTAGTGGGAGTTTTGGTTACTCCAATATAACCACTGATGCTGCTAATAATCATTTTTGTGTAGACCAGCTCTCAGGCAAAAGTAAACACAGAGCTTGGGCGCCCACTGGATTCCCTCCCAGGGGAAATAAGGGCTGCACAGATCAATGATAATGTGAGCACCATGTTATGGGAAGTTGCCCAATCACACTTTCCCATCAGAGAGTAGTCATACATGAAAGAAAACTTATTCTACCAGAGGGCAGGTAGAGTTCAACAGGTGCAACATCAGCTCATAGTTCTGTTCTCTTACTGGACGTAAGAACAGCACATGGGGCAAACCATATAATTTAGTGTGAATATAAGAGCTGGGGGTGACCACATGTCATATTTCCTGCCATTACTATTGACAAGTAATGAATGAGGAAACTGAGTCACATGACACATTTTAACCAGAGTGCCAATGGGTTGCAGCCAGATATTGGACCAGGAAATGCCTGTAATGAACACCCTATTGAAAATCTGGCAGTCAAGATTGTGATGGCCATGTTAACAGCAGATGAGACTCGGGTTCACCTGTACAATTTCCAGCATGCAATGCGCAATCTTTGGCTCTCCAACACGTGTTACGTTGAAGGACATAAATCTACCGAACACATGCTGCTGAATTTGTTGTTGTTGTTGCTGAAGGTCTCCTATTGAAATATTTGTCTTGCGGCAACACAGTTAATGACCACTACTATTCAGATCTTATTAACGAAATGTTTTAAAAAGGCTGTGACCAGAAAATGTGGAGTAGCATACACTCAAATTCTTTCTGTGCTTCAAATTGAAAACATTTTCTCACAAGCATAACTGGTTTAGTTAGCAGCCAAGGATTTGAATAGTCATTTCCATCCCAACTTACTGTCAAAAATATCACTAGCAATTTTTTCTGCTTTACCCAAATCTTAAAACAAAATGCTCAAAGGAAATCATATTGACATCAAAAAAGTCATATTGGCATGCTTGAACAGGTTCAGTTTAAAAAAAAAAAAAGAATAAAAGTTGTATTCCCACAATCTTTTCTGGGGGAATCATAGATGATTAAGTGTGTAAACTCAAGTGGTGGCTATAATGTAAAGTAACATACACTATAGGAAATGTTAGTTCTCTATGTAACTTCTTTCACAGTGTGATGTGAGACTTATAGCAGCCCATTATGTGTAATGAAACAAGCACAGAGCTTTTATAACTAACTATGCTGTCACTGTTTTTTTTTTTCATGTACAAATTATTGCACAATTTACATATCAGAACACAATTAATTAAACTGCAGTCTTACCAGTATCAACCCCGGCAAGGAATGGGTGCCGGAGCCTCCAGCTTTTAAGTGTACTTTCTCCTGCATTATCACACTCGACAGATAGTGCAGAGAGCAGAACCCTGCTGCTGTCAATGCAGAGGTTAACTAACGCGCTCATCTATGAACACTCAGATAGAAATAACCTTGAAGTGCTCATCTATACAGATGGATCTGTTGTAAAGCAGCAGAGATTTGCGTGGGCATTTACAGCCTGTTCAGCGGGCCGATCCATTCAAGAATCCAGTGGTGCCCACTCTGTGACCACGAGCAGCATGACGATGGAGGTGATGGCAGTTACACAGGCTTTCATATGGCTGGAATCACAGCATTATACCAACGTGTGTGTACTAAGTGATTCAATGAGCATGATTCAGAAGGTCGAAGCTGGATCTGTACGCAGACAGTGGACTAAGTCGCTGCGGAAGTCTGTTGTCCGTAAAGTCACCTTCATCTTTGTCCCGGGACATGCGGGAGTCAAGGGAAATGAACGAGCTGATAAACTGGCTGGCTCTGCACTCCCTGTAGATGGCCAGCCCATGGATCGTGCCGATGTTATTAACGTCCTCAAAGATATGACGAGAACAGAGGACTTTGACGTCAGTGAATCCACATCGCTGTCCAGGATGAAAGACTTGGGAGTAAGAATCGGCATGGCCAGGCGCGAGAGGTACATCGGGAAAACAAGGCACCTCATCAACCAACACAGAACTGGCACTATTAGCCACCGGACGCTGATGCATATGCTGGGGGGAGGATCTGAGCACCTATGGACATGTCCGGAGTGCAATGAAGATACCCTAACTGATAACTGAACTGATAACTGAACTGAATTAATTAAACTATTTCAAAGGCATGAATTTTACACAAGAGTGATTTACAATAAATGATCATTAATATTTCAAAAGTTAAGAAAAAAAACTAGTGATGCCAAATACCAGATTATTAATATTACTGTTATTATTTGTCTTATCATTTCTGTTATTTTTTTCCTAGCTGCAGCTTTATATATATATATATATTTTTAAAAATTAATAAATAAAATCTCAAATAATTATAAGTATTACATCTGCATTTTAAATATATTTATAAGATCATTAAGAAAACATTAAACAAAGAATCACATAGATCACTGGAAGTAAGAGGTAAGTTTAAAGCAATGAAGCATCTTGTTTACACTTATAAGCCACATGGAAAATACTGCATGAAGACCCAAAAAAATAGTGTATGTACTACTACAGTATCTCCTGAACATGAATGTTTCCAAATGCCAATGTTCTGATAAATAAGATATGGATATGTTCAGAACACAGCACCATTTAAATAGTGCCCTGTTATTTAAAACTTAACTTCGTAAACAAATGCTGATTATCAGAACATGTATGATTAAATAATCTGAAATGAATAAACTTTTAAACAACAACAAAACTAAATCTGCTTAAATTGGACCGTCCATTATGTACAGCTATCATTTGTAAGACATTGATTTCCCCATCTAAAACTGCACCCATCTCTGTATTTCCTGTCAAGGATGATGACCATGTGTTGATAATTTCACCTTTCCTAATACACAGCTATCCAGCCATCACCCAGGTGGGCACTTTCTATGCTGATGACCTAATGAGCTGTTGTCTAAGCCTGTGTCATTCCCAACATCCCTTTACTTCCTTCTTGTATCTTCAATACCAACTATGTTTCTATGTAGGAGATACTGATTGCATTAGTCACTGTGTATTGTTTGCGTACTGTTTCCAGAAGTGTCCTCTTCGTGCCAGTTGGCCTATGCCTTTTCTTCAAGGAGCCATGCCAACAATCACTATTCTTTCCAAACCACAGTACAGTTTAATATGGCTAAATTATTTCAGTTTCTCAGACATAAAACTGTTTATGAGCAAGTTTACTTCAGTATTCAGAACTTGCAGAATGTATTTGTGTTCGCTGTACTGCATACCCATATCCAATTCTTCACATGTGTTACTCTTTGGAACAACATCTAACATGAAACACATGAACTTTCTTTTTAGGAGATATTTTACTATGTACTTGAAAAGGGTGGGTGTGTGTACACATGATATCTGTACATCCTATTATAAACCTGTTGGGTAACAAAACTTACTTACTACCCTGTTCTGTTTCAACTGGAATAGTGCCTCAGTCTCTATGTTCATCAACACCATCCCTTATTTTAACGAGCCAAATTAGGGAAACTGCCAACCATTGTATATACTGGAAAACTCTGAATTGATGCATGTGAAAATGACAGGTTCTAGAGCTGCTGTGAAGGGTCAATCAACAGACATAGCAGACTTGATACATGTAATCAAATAACCCAGGGAAATTTCTGATGTTGATGGCATGGATGCGACACAAGCCTAGCTCAGGATGAGAGACACAGGTGTTGAGCAAGGAGTTTGTGATCTCTAGAAGACATTCTAGGACACCTGAGCACCCATGACTTGTCCAGAATGCAATAACGAGTCAAATTGGATCATGTGATATGTCTTTATATTCTTCTTTATGTTATCTGGGCCTGGTTTCACATATTTTGACATCCCACCTAGTTAGCTTCATTTTCATCTGACCATGCCTTCTCCACTATTTAATTCCAAGAAGGTTGAATGAATGGAGTCCTGACTATCAGAGATCTAGCCAAGCAAGAGGCATATGCTATGTGTATAAATATGTTGAGCCGAAAATGTATTAATGCTGAAGACTTAGTATACTTTACAAGTAATGCAAAAGAAAGTAAAAATCAAAATTATCTTTCTTAACAAGATGTTACCTTGCCTGTGTATAACCTGATATTTGACTGAACTGTAAACTTTCCCCCCTCTCCCCTTTCTAGTAAGTGAAAAGTTTAGACACAACATAAATTAACATGGTGCTCTTCCATAAATGATAAAAGCTATTAAAACTGTTGGCATAATAAATAGGAATACAGTTGCTGGGGCTGAATTATAGCAATGTCATAATGAATACAAGTTTTATTTGATGATGTGCTGGTGGATTCTGTAGTTGTTACATCTGTTACCAAACAAGAAAATAATTAGTAGAAGTGATTAGTACAGCACACTCTGCTTTCCTTTAGAAATATGTTACTGCTTCTACATAAAAAAGTTCAATTTCCACTTTACAAAACTAGCAAATACTCAACACACATTTATTATATTCTGAAGTAATTAGAATATTTCAACCATGCCACTCTCTTGGGCACTAAATACTGGATATCACAAAGACTGTTAAGCAAATTAGAATAAAATAGAGACAATCAGATTCATACACTCGGACATATAACATACACTGGTAAAACCTAACCCTATTTATAACAAACAACGTAGATTGAAGACAAGGAGAAATACAACATATAAACTAAAATGTGACTCAACAATTAACAACATCAAAGTAGTTAATCTGAAAACTGACCCTGAAGTCATCTGGTCATGTCAACTTCACTGTCTCCGGCTTTCAACATTTCTCCATAGCTCAGCACAAGTCTAAACCTCAATTCTCTTATATCATCACCATGTGCCATGTTAAGGGTGGGAGGTTATAGTTCACCATCTCACACCATAATCATGGATCAAATCTGTTTTTTATAGTGCGGCCCAGTACTGATTGGTCTATACAAATATGGGCTTAGCACCACATGCCAAGCACACATCACATTGTGTAAATGCGTGCTTGACTGATTTAACAAAAAAATAGATTGCAGTGATGCAGGATTATGTAGTTATGTGGCATTACTAGTGACATAAGACACGATTACATTTTGTTTAGTATTATTACAGCTGAAGTATTGCAGGATTATGTAGTTGTTTAGTGACATCACTACTGAAGTATTACAAGATGATGTAGTTGTGTGACATTACTGCTGAAATATTGCACACACAAAAATATGTATTATTTAGTGTCATTACTGCCGAAGTTTTGCAGAATGATGTGGTTGTTTAGTTTCATTATTGGTGAAGTACTGTGAGTGGTGTATTATTAAGTGTCACTACTAGTGAAGTATTGCAGGATGAAGTAGTTATTTAGTGTTATTACTGGTGAAATATTGAACAATAATGTAGTTGTTCAGTGTCATTACTGCTGAAATATTGCAGGATTAAGTAGTTGTTTTGGTTGCATCTTATATTTGTTTTTTTTTTCGCGTTTCCATTCTGTTTCAGGATATTGCGGTCAACATCAGCATCTTTCAGTTGTATGTTGATTCCAAGGCTAAGATTACACTCATTAGCACGCCACGACTTTCTGAGCGAATGGCTCCATACTCTCATAAGTCACTGGTGCGACTCGAAATCACTTCCAATTCTCATGCCCTCATGTCAACCATGTGAGTATTCGGGGTTACGGAGAAAGCTGCTAAGCCCTCGGCCAGGGAGATCGGCATCTTATATTTTTAAACTTTTTTAAAAACTCTTTCGTTGAGAATATTCTTGACTTGTATTGGGCGAGTCTATTTTAGCCAGTAATGCAGAATAATTCATCACCAGGCATAATTGTGTACATAAGTGTATTCTGACTATTGTCTCTGTTTGTACGACTCCCACTGTCACAGGAGTGATTCATCATGTGACATGTTTACAATTCAGTTGATTAGTGAAAATACAGATGGCAATTAAACAGTAAATTGTGGAACACCTGTTAAGAATTATTAACAACATATTTGTTTACAGATGCCAATATGTGGGCAGCATGCATCTAAGCTAAGATACATGAGAAATAAATGAATTATGCACACACAGTCAGGTTGAGACTATCAGACATGGCACAGCAAAAATGTTTCTGTAAAATGTGTGCTAAATCATTATTTTGACTTTTGCATGTTGACATTGTCTATGGTACAATTACCAGTGTCATATTACATTGTTGTGGAGCCACAGTAGAGCAGTGGCTAGCTCACTTACCTGTCAAGCCAGTGGTTACAGATTCAAACCCTCATTGACACAATGTTTATTTAATGACACAATACAGGCATGAGCGAATGTCCTGGGAAACAAAGGTGATTGATATGATAGTAACCCAATGAGCGCTGATTTGTCTTGACAAATATGGGGACTAGCACCATATACATAATTCATCTCAGGGCATGTAAAATGGACCTTGACTGTTTACTTTTTCACTGTACTGTTTAAAACTGTTTACCACTAACAGTTAACCATTTGTATTAGGGTCATCATGAAATAGTATATCTTCATTATAGGTCAATTGCAAACTGTTTCTATGTAACTTTGCTCCTGCCATCAATGATTGGTTACCTAAAATCAACCTAATTGTACTTGCGACACACTCAGTAACAGTTACAACATCTGTTTACAGGAACAGTCACCTGATATTTCACAACCGGGTGGTGTACAGCCTATACAAGTCACAGCTGGTATTTGTGGTATCTTTGGTTTATGAATGTTTTTTGTTTTTTTCAAAGTTGCATATCCTTCACAGGATGTTGCAGTCAGCACCAGCATTTTACTGATGTTGTTGATGTCTTGGCAAATTTCACGTTCAGTAGTTTGCCATTGCTTTCTGAACAACCGGCTCCCATACCAGTACATTAAAACCAGTGAGACACAGTCTGGTGCCAAATCGGTCACCGCTGTGTTTCGAACGTGGGTAAGCAGTATTACGAATCACATCAGCAATGCCATCGCCACAGAGACCAGTTTCCGTGGCGAAGGGGCTACGGATGCGATTCGTAATCTCGTATATCCGGGTTCAAAATACAGCGGTGGTGGTTTTTTCAAAAAAGGTATAGGTGCCGGCCATTCAGAAAGCAATGGCAAACTACTGAATGTATAACTTGCTCAGGAATCACGAACAGTCAAAATGCTGGGGTTGACTGCTACTTCCTGTGAAGGATATGCAACTATGAATGTTTGGTAGACCATAAATATGTGAAAGTTTGCAGTCACCTTGTATTTGCATCATTGTCATGGAACGGGCCAGGCGGTTCGTTCTGCGACCGGGTTGACACGGGAGACCACTCAACTATTTCTAGCGGAAAGTGACCAGATGGGAATTCCCTGGTCTAGACTGTTCTAGCATGTTTTCGAAGGGCTATTCTGGAAAGTGTTTGCTTCAAAGGGCTATTCTGGAAAGTGTTTTCTTAGCCAGCCTGAGAGCGCGCCACGTTACTGCGTCACAAGGAATATGGCACGCTTCGCCTGAGACAAATTGCTGCCTGCGGTTAGCGATAGTCGCCATCTCGCTAGTACTCCAAGGTCAACTGTCCCCAGTCGTTAGTTACTAGTTTGCTGTGCTTCAGGAAAGACATCTGGTTTGGTGGTTCTAGATGTGGATAAATGGGCAATAATGTGCCCCAACATATGCTGGGACAACTTCCAAGAGGTCGTTCTAAAGCAAGAACCTACCTTTGATTGTGAGGTCGATTAAATTGTATGCCGAGGGCAGGACTGAGAACCATAGCCCGAACTCCATGTACCAAGCAGTGTGAACTCCCCAGAGTTGGAGCAGCGACATTCCGAAGTTGGGTGTTCTATTTCTTGACGACTTTGTCATCCACCACAGCTGCCACCAGTGAGGAGTCTACGTGGTTGGTCGCCAGATCCTGAACTAGTTCCCAACAGTGACTACCGAGGCTAGAGGTCACGTCAGTCGGGACCAGTCAAGGAAGGATCTGTCCAGACCCGGTGAGGTGAAATAGACAGCAGATTGTGTGGACCATCTCGATAAGGCATAGTGATGAATGCCTGGTACCTACCCGGCATATGTTGAGTCTTCCTAGTGTCTAAACTTCCTAACTTCACCTATCCCTATTGTCTTTGACTCTATTTTATATAAATACAGAGATGTGGTTCCTGAGACGAATGCTGCAAATTCCTTGGACTGCCAGAGTAACTAACAACAACAGCCTGAAACAGGCTAATTAAACTAGAACATTAAACATCTTTTTTCGGTCATGTGATGAGAAGAGTGGCACCGGAGAACATCTTGACAACTGGAAAGATCAAGGGGAAGAGAGGCAGAGGCAGACCAAGAGAAATGATGCTGGATGGATTGAGATGGTGGCATGGAGGAATATCAGCAGCAGAGTTGATCCAGAAAACCAAAGACAGAGATCTGTAGAGAGCCATGAACGCCTATGCCAGCCGGTTTAGCACTTGATGATGATGATGATGATGATGATGATGATGATGATGACAGTTATATTTGAGTTTGTTGGAAAAAACCAAAGTTGAGTCATGTTGTCTGGATGGAGCATTAAGGGTTATTGTCCCAAGGGTATGAGGGTGCGAGAGAGCAGGGTCCAGGGATTTGAGGGGTTGTAGACTGAAAGCAGCTGTAGCCATCCCCAGAACATATTCTGTGTAATAGAATATAGCAATGGCTCCGCTCACCCCACGGACATTGTTACAATCATACAATTAATTTCATTAATGCATTTCTATAAGAAAAAGAGATCACAGATTGATTATAGGCACATTCAAAGTAAAGTTAAAGATGTTCAAATATACACTAGGAAACATTCAATTTGATCTGTGTACATTGAAAAAATGACAAGGAAACACAAAGACAATTTTAACATAGAAGTAAAGAACAGATTTGATTTATTTTCTGATCTAGAGATCGTATTTTAAGACGTGGATGACCAATTAGAAATGGTGAAGAATTCAGTCAGTTTGGTTGCAGAAACAACAATCCCAGACTTAAAGAAAGTAGGTTGCAAGAAATGGATGATTGAAAAAATTTAACGACTAATGGAAACAAGAAAACACAACAAAGATAATCCTGACACATATGAAGAGATTCAAAGCAAAGTCAGAACGTTATGTAAATAGGATAACAAAGCATAGCTTGAGAAAAATTGCATAATCTCTATCTACGATGACTGCTACTCTTCCCTCAAAGCTGCTCAATGATGTTGTCATTATTTCAGAGGTTACATAGATCTTGTTTGTCTTTTGGCCAAAGAGATACTGCTTCTAGCTGGTTGTTGTTTTTTATTCCATGCCAAATGGCTTATTAAGTATATGGTGCTAACCACATATTTGTATAGCCCAGTCAGTAAAGGCTTGCGAACGCGGTTCGTGAGCCGGGTACCAGGCGTTCGAAGCTCAGCTGCGACCGATTTGTGCAGCAGACCGTGTCACGTTGTGTTATAACATGATGGTATGTGAGCCGGTCATTCAGAAAGCAATGGCAAACTACTGAACATAACATTTGCCTAGGACATCAACCATCCATCCATCATGTCCCATGCCAGTAAGCGTGGGTGGTCATGTTCTGCCATCTCACTCGATCACCAGAGTCGTGAATCAGCTCCATTTTTCTGTCTCGACCATGCCACAAGGCCAAGCCATCCAGGTACTTGCTTCTAGGTCTTCCCCTTAGTCTGTTCCCCTCGATCTTACCAGTTGTCACCAAGTTCTCCAAATCATTTCTTCTCATAACATGCCCAAAAAATTGTGACTGTCTACGTCTAATGTCTCTAATCAGTTTACGATCTTCATTTGTTTCCTGAAGGACTTGTTCATTGGTCTTTCTGGCTGTCCATGGTATTCTTTGCATTTATCAACAGTACATCAACAGCAGCTGAAAAATGCTGGTGTTGCCTGCAACGTCCCGTAAGGGATACACAACAAATATATACAATCAGTACTAGATGGTTAATGGAGTCAATATCGCATGGATCAGATTTACATCTAAGAACATTTCCTGAAACCCATTTTATGCTGGTTTGTTCTGGCCAATTTTAAAAATACCTACCTCATTAGGGATTTCAATACATGACTACCAGACCAGCAGACAAGCATGCTAGCCCCTGCAGTACTGTGGCTCACATCTTATGCATGTCCAAGTTGTAAAACAGACCTAATATATTCTAAATAATATAAATTAACACAACGTAATGCTGCTTTACAGAACAGAATTACGAAACATACAGAACGTTGCAGCGACTATCCTTCATCAGCAAACAAATACATGCACAAAACACAACATATAGTCACGAAAAAGACTCTACGATGACTACATTAAGACATAAGGACGGGATGAGAAGAATAAAAAGATTTTTTTTTTTAAATGACAGCAATGAAGAGAAAATGAAAATTTAAAAAAAAAAAAATGTTGCTACCTATCTCAGAGTCCCAGGCTGTAAAACTAACACGAATGTCACCTTTATCCTCTTTTATACATAGCCGTGTTAGTCTGTAGGTTATGGGGACCAGGGTAGTGGGTGATACCAGGGTAGAGGGTGGTAACGGTTCAGTGAAAATTCCAGGTAAATGAGTGGAAAAAGGAGCAGCGAATTGGTTGGCCATAGTGGACGAATATTAAAGAGTAATGATGTGTGCACCTAAGTATGATGGTGATACTAACAAAACTCATTTTCTGTGCTCCTTTATGTGTGTATGAAGGATTCCTAAAGTTTGGGTGGACTAATATGTGTGAGGGCACATACATACATATACACACATCATCAAACATTCATACAATAATATAGATACACATGTGTATGGTATATATGTGTGTGTGTGTGTGAGAGAGAGAGAGAGAGAGAGAGAGAG
This sequence comes from Cepaea hortensis, assembly GCA_963921405.1. Classification (NCBI taxonomy): domain Eukaryota; kingdom Metazoa; phylum Mollusca; class Gastropoda; order Stylommatophora; family Helicidae; genus Cepaea; species Cepaea hortensis. Next base: position 85,859,386 of record OY992891.1, read on the forward strand.
AGAGAGAGAGAGAGAGAGAGAGAGAGAGAGAGAGAGAGAGAGAGAGAGAGAGAGAGAGATTACGTATTTCTTGCTCACTACACTTAGCGAGAGATTGACAGCAACGAGAGAAGCTGAGGGTCCTAGGTCCTATACCCCCAGTATATCCATCATCTGTGCTGTCTCTCATACACCCCTATCTGTCCTTTATCTCTTACAATGAACAGCAACGAGAGAAGCTGTGGTTGACACACCCACGGTATATCCATTATCCGGGCTGTCTCTGGTATATGTCATTCCATGATTTCCATTATGGGACATGCACTCACGCACAGCAAGAGAAAACCTGTGTTCACGCACCAATACAACACAGTATAATAATCTTGCTTTGCTGTGTCTACACATATCATGTGTACTACCGGTGGTCTGATCTTATACAACCCCAATAACACAATGCATTGGGCAATTTGATCCTATAATATGTGGTATAACAATCAACTTTACTGACCCTATTTCACTGAGAACAGTATGAGTGAAGCCTTGTATTTGTAGACCTTCCTATTCTGCATATCCCATGTGGCATATCACAGGTACTATATAAACCCATTACTTGCAAGAAACTCACCTCAATGAAAATGTAGCCTTCGAAATCAGAGGGTACCAGTTTTACTGATCTGACTGAAAGGACAGGCAGGGTGGGATACTGACCTTTGTAAACAATAACATCACTGCTTCCCAAATTGAAGTTTACTACTAATACAGACCTTCATCTGATCAATTACTACTGTCCAAGTGACCGCCCACAGGCAATGAACACACTATCGTTAAAAGACAAAATGAATGCGTGTGGCAATTTCAACAGCCACACACAGAGCTGGGGCTATGATCACATGGACCAGAGAGGAGAGAGACCGGAAGACTAGCAGGATGAGAATAGATTCATCTTGATTAACAAGCCGTCTGACCCACATACTTTCTACTCAAGATCATGGCACACTACAACTACACTTGACCTGGCTTTTCATTCACCAGACCTGGAGTGGAACATTACACGAATTGTTGGGAAACAACTTGGTGGCAGCGACCATCGGCTAGTCTATCTAACTGTACAAAATGAGCTTGTAAGTGAAAGCAGCACCCTCTCGAGGTGGAACTACAAGAAAGCAAACTGGGCAATGTACAAGCATTGTACCAGCATACTGGTTAGAAACCTGGACACTGAGAAAGACATAAATAAAGTAGTTGAAGAGTTTGGGAAATGCATACTACAGGCAGCACAAGAAACAGTACCAAGAAGAGCCCGTAAACATTATAAACCCTACTGGACTAGTGAATAGGAACAGTTGCATAATGATGTGGAAGTGTGTAGAAGGCAAGCAGAGGCCAACCCCGGCCAAGAGCACCATAATAAATACCAGCATGCAAAAGCCAAATTTCAAAGGGCCATGCTGCAGGCTAGATGAAAAAGTTAGCAGGAGAAAACAGAGTCACTGAACTTTGAAAGAGACACAAGGAAGTTGTGGAAGCTAATAAAACAACTTAATGATGAAGGCACAGGGAGAAACTAAAAAAATTGCTCTACATAAAGACGGAAACATCTTAACAGGAAAGCAAGCAGCTGACCATTTTGCGGACTCATTCGCACAAGATAACAATATTGAATTTAGTCCAGAGAAACAACAAGAGAATCGACAGAAATGGCAACATACAAGGCAGAATGAAATAGTACATGAGGTTCTGGAGGCACCGATCACAATCAGCAAACTGGAGCTAGCCATATCAAAACTGAAAATGAGAAAGTCACCAGGAGCTGATGATATCTCCAATGAAATGATCAGGAACCTAGGAACAGAAGCCAAAGCAAAGCTGTTGCAGATCTTCAATAACATCTGGACCTTCGGCAGCGTTCCACAAGCCTAGAGAGAAGCAATCATGATAACCCTCCTAAAATCAGGGAAAGATAGTTCCATTGCCTCCAGCTGCAGACCAATTAGCCTCATCAGCTGTCTCTGCAAAACAATGGAGCACATTATCAATCACAGGCTGCAGTGGTACACTGAAAGTGAAAACATCCTTGTGCCACAGCAGGCTGGCTTTAGGCAGTGCTATTCTACGGAAGATCAGACAACCTACCTCTCTCAAGAAATTGAGGATGCATTCTAAGAGAAGAAGCTGGTGCTTGCGGCATGGATAGATCTGAAGAAAGCCTCTGACAAAGTCTGGAAAGAAGGTCTGATGAAGAAACTGAGAAACCGTAAAGTCATTGGAAGAATGTACAAATGAGTGAAAGCAAACCTGCACAACAGAAGAGTCCAAGTACAGATAGACGGACTCAAGAGCAAGAACGTACTACTGTGTCACGGTGTTCCCCAGTGCAGAGTCTTGTCCCCCACACTTTTTCTAATCTCCATCAATGATTTTGTTGCTGATCTACCGTGTGGAATTAAAGCGACAATGTATGCTGATGACCTGGTTCTATGGAGCACAAATGAACATGCATCAGTGGCCACCAGATCGCTACAAAGAGCTGTAGATACATTTGTTGCATGGGTAAATAGATGATGTGTCAGCATAAACACTGATAAGTGCAACACGACTCTAGTTTACCTTCTCTCCAAAACAAAAGGCAGGGATCATCCAGATAAATGGAATACCCTTTAGAGAAGATAAAGAACCAACATACCTAGGAGTAATATTTGATGACAGGCTGACATGGAGAAAGCACATCAACAAAGCAGTAGCTAAAGCCAGAAGGAAAATAGCCATCCTGAGAAAACTAAGTGGAACCACATGAGGAGCAAGTGGAAAAATACTTAGCAAAGTTTATCAATAGAGCATGCAACCACACCTGGAATATGTGTCAACTGCATGGTGTTTAGCATCAAAAACCACACTACAAGAGCTGGACAAGGTGCAACATCAAGCACTTAGAGTCACCACAGGAGGGATGAGATCAACCCCTATAAGAAGATGGAGAAGATGGGGAGGACACAAGCACTGAGAGAGCGCAGAGATACGAAAATGCTAATACAAGCAGAAAAGTTCCTCAGCTTGCCAGGCCATCATATAAAGAACAGATTTGAAAACTTAGCTATGGAGCGGTTGAAAAGAAGCAGTTTTATCTACCAGGCCAAACGACTCTGCAGAGAAACCTCCGATCTGCCCACAGTTGGTATCCCCCTGAAAACTGTTCCAGAGCGAACTCCATGAAAAGATGAACATAGACTATCACTACAAATCCAGACAAAAGTGAGAGGAATATTTTATAAGGAAGAACAGAATAGCGTACAGCGCAGAACAGTCACTCTCAGCTTCCTTGATGAAGAATACCCTCAGAACCTCTGGATCTGAGTCTACACAGATGGGTCAGCACAAAATGCTGTTCAAAATGGAGGAGCGGGAGTGTACATAGAATACCCAAATAATACTAGGGACATGGCCAGAGTCCCAACAGGAAAGTACTGCCTTAACTAGGATGCTGAAATTGAGGCAATCAAAATAGCAACAGAGAAATTACTAAATACCAGCCATGGTACACAACCTGTGGTGCTAGTGACAGATGCAAAATCAGTACTCGAGGCACTCCTGTCTTGGAAATTGCTAGTACTAAGGACACTACTTTCTGAACTTAGCAATCAGCATAAGGTCACCATACAGTGGATACTATCCCACTATGGAATACCCGGAAATGACAGAGCTTATCAATTGGCTAAGGAAGGAGCAAAAGAAGAACAGCCTGATGTGCCCGTTACATACCACCAAAAGAAAAGAATGATCAAATCAGTCAGAAAGCCATCAAAACCTGCTCAAGACGACTACCACGTTATGGACAGACCAGAACAAGTCATTATTCTGAGCCTCAGAACAGGACACAATAGATTACGCAACCACATGTATACAAAATTAAAGATTGGTGAATCAGCCATATGCACATGTGGATTGGTGTCGCAGACAGCAGAGCACATACTCCAAGACTGCCAAAAATACAAAATATCTAAGCAAACCTTCTGGCCTAGAGTGAGAACAGTGGAAGATAAACTCTATGGACTGCTGAGTGAACTAAAAAAGACAGTTAAATCCGTACAAGAGACAGCATTGCAGTTATAGACATATCTCAAGTGAATGAAAGAAGAAGAATATACTCTCTTTTTTTCCCCTTTTTCATATATACCATGTGTATATACCACGTGTATCTATACTATTGTATGAAAGTTTGTTGATGTGTGTAGATGTAAGTATGTGCGCTCACACATATCAGTCCACCCAGACTTTAGGACTCCTTTGTTGTTGTTGTTGTTGTTTGTCCATCAAGAATGATGATGACCATTCATTTAATCCAGTGGGGTTGAAAGTATGGAGCCGTGAGTTCTAAGATGGCTGATAAGGCCTATTTTAGCTCAGAATGTTCTTTGACAATGTGGACAAAGAATGCTTGACGTTTCTTGAGGAGGATTTTCTGCAGTGGTTTTTCTGTTCTGTCTTTTCTTCACACCTCTTGCAGTCCTGGTTGCCTCACAAGTGACTGCACCCTTGCGTAATGATGCATGCCATGAATTTCGGGGACTCCTTTGTACACACATAAAGGAGCACAGAAAATGAGTTTTGTTAGTATCACCATCATACTTAGGTGCACACATCATTACTCTTTAATATTCGTCCCGTCCCCACAACCCATAGACTAACACTGCTATGTATAAACATGGATAAAGGTGATATTCGTGTTAGTTGTACAGCCTGGGACTCTGAGATAGGCAGCAACATTTTTTTGTTAAATTTTAATTTTCTCTTCATTGCTCTTGTTTTTCATCCTTTTATTCTTCTTATCCCAACCTTATGTCTTAATGTAGTCATCGTAGAGTCTTCTTCGTGACTATATGTTGTGGTTTGTGCATGTATTTGTTTGCTGATGAAGGTTAGTTGCTGCAATGTCATGTGTGTTTCGTGATTCTGTTCAGTAAAGCTGCATTACTTTGTGTTATTTTATATTGTTTACATTTCCACAGCTTTACCGCAATTCCGAAGTTTACTAATATATTCTGACATATGTGTGCATGCTAGCTTCTGCAGTACTGTAACGCCCATCTTATACTTTTCCAATTTATAAAACAGTTTGAATATATTCTAGTATATGTTAGCATTACTTGTGAAACAACAGTATGAACCTAAGGCCTATCCACGTCAATATGGAAGCACTATACTCAAGTTTCGCCCTCATTTGAGCTCGTCAGTAGTGCATATCCCTGACCGGATCCGGAAACAGTCCCGGATCACGCGTGTGAAGCGGGTGTGTAACCACGCGGCACACACTGGACACACCAAATTATCACAACAGAACATCACAACGCTACCCATCGTAGGCTATGCTCGAATAGCATAGCCTACGATGGGTAGCGTTGTGATGTTCTGTTGTGATAATTTGGTGTGTCCAGTGTGTGCCGCGTGGTTACACACCCGCTTCACACGCGTGATCCGGGACTGTTTCCGGATCTGGTCAGGGATATGCACTACTGACGAGCTCAAATGAGGGCGAAACTTGAGTATAGTGCTTCCATATTGACGTGGATAGGCCTTAGGTTCATACCAGAATGCGATCGGCGTTGCCAGTAGTGGGTTGTGCTCAATATTTAAATTTCAAATCCCGAAACAACCACATAATCAAACAACAGTATACTACATTAGAAGTATGAAAATATATAAGATATTTCACTTCAAATAGCTTTCAAGTGTGTCATAGCTGGTAAATAAACATGCTTACCTGATTTTGGTGTTACTGTGCAACTGCTCCCTTGTCTGTAATCAGTGAGACTACACACAGAGTATGATAGAACCAGATTTCCTGTAACCCCATCTGAAGCTAGTTGAGATGTTGGGTATGTAACACACATCTCAGTATTGTTGGTGACCACAGTTCCATTGAATGAAATTTGAGGATAACAAGGCTTGGCTGTGTTGGAGCAGCACAACTCCAGGTCATTTGATTTGTTTAGTGTCAGGTTAAAGCTACATGACCCAGATGGCAGGTTTCCTGACACACCAGCAACAGTTAATTTCAGTTGTGCAGAATTCACATCTGATGAGAAATATTTTAAATTATAATATATGTTAATGTTTTTTGTGTCCACTACAAGAAACATGCAATAATTATAGAACTGTAACTTACATTACACATCTGGAAACGCAACAGCTGGCAGATCACTTAAAGGACACCCAGCCAGTACAATCAGCCAAGCAATCAGTTGGATTAACAGTGAAAACCAAGTAAAGAAGAAGTAGAATACTAGGATAACAATTAATTGGCCACAATTAATGATAATACTGTACAGTGTAAGGTAAGCTAGATATGTGCTTATTCCCAGTCCCAATGGCTACTATAAAATACTGCATTACAAACGGTGACTACAATCAGTGTTGCCATCTCCTTTTGATGAAAAAGCACCGAAATCGACCCAAAAAAGCACCAAAAAGCACCAACAATTTTTGGAAACGACCAAAAAACAAACACCAACGGTTTTTATTACAAATGTAACAAGGTAGCACATTATAATTTATTATTATCACTTTATATTACAATGAAGTGTATTCCATATCCGCCAAATCCCAATCAGAACTACTCTCGAGCTGAAAAAGCACTAAATTGAAATAATATTTTTTCTGGCGGTATGCATTCAAAATATAAAGTAGCACATTATAATTTATTATTATCACTGAATATTAAAATGAAGTTTATTCCAGATCTGCCAAATCCCAGTCAGACAACTCCTCTTCAGTTTCTGTAGCTATTTCCTGCTGTGTTTGCTCCTGCGATGATGATGATGATGATGATGATGATGATGATGATGATGATGATGATGATTGAAAGAAATGTGTATATGCCTCCTGTAATATAATATTTTTGTAGAATATCCTTAGGTAGTTTATAATCATGACAGCATTTGCCACATCTTTTCATTCCATATCTAATAGTCAAAACAGCTGTCAAACTCTTGCTGCTCAGTCTGTTCCGCAATTTTGATTTGATAACTCCCATTCTGACTGAAAATATGCTGCACGTCCACATTAGAACTGGGTAAAATAAACACAGCTAAAGCTAAATCTGTAAGACCTTGGAAAGCATTTTCACCGGTGGCATCCCTGTATGAGGCTATTTCTGCCCACAGTCCAAGTGAGTCAGAGGTCTGTGTCCACTGCATATGATGAAGTTTTCTCCACTGGAAATCAACGCGGGTGAGAGTGGATGCATCTTCTACAAACATTTTAGCAAGATCCAATATACAGAGCTTCATTGGCTGTAGACATTCACTTCCACTAAGACATGACATGGACTGCAACACTCGAACATTATCGGGCAAACTTAAACGCTACTGTGTCAACAGCTCTATTAAAAACTGTATGCACCTTCCACGAATTTCTTTCTCATCAGGAAACTTGTAGCCTGCTATTTCTTTCTCAAGCTCATAACCTAGATTGGGATTAGTATTTAAACAATCTTGAATAGCATCACTTTCTGTTATTTTTTTCCCAGGAATAGCAATCTTTGAACAGATAGAATCAATGAGTTGGACAAGATCGCTGAGTTTTGTTGGATGCTGCATATCTGCTTCGGATTTCTTATTCACACTTTGAACTTCTCCGAGAATATGCTTGAGAAATATGAGAAACACATAGTTTTTCATGTCGCTAAACATAGATTGCAAAAGTTCTGCTGTATAACAGCGTTCACTGAGTCTTGCTATAACAAAATGAGTTTTGAGCTTGACCCACTGCTGCAATATTCTGACAATGGCAGATTGAATAGACATCCATCACGTCTGGCTTAATTGAACAACCTTTAGCTCCCTGTATTTTGCTTGAGAAAGACTTGAGTCAGAAAACCAGTTATACGTTTCTCTAATCATGAACTCTATGTTCCTGGCCAGACAAGCAGCTGCAGCCTGTGACACTGCCAGCTGAAGGGAATGACATACACACCTAACTAGTACCAGATGAGGAATTTCGAATTTTAATTTTATATACACACCATTGTTTACACTTGTCATGAGAGATGCATTGTCAGTGCCGAGTGCAACTAGTCTCTGCAACTCAAGTCCATTCTTATTTAAACAATCTTTTAACGCATATTGCCTGCACGTTGCAGTCACTCACTTCAACTAAGTCTAAGTAAGTAACCACAAACTGCTTTCTTGTCTCTGAATGGTACCTAATAGCTACACGAAGTAGCTTAGTTTCAGAAATGTTATTGCTCTGATCAATCAATAAGCTGTATTTACTTTTGCCAATATCAGTTATCAAGTCAGTTGTGAAATATGGTGCAAGTACATTTGAAATAACTGCTCTGCACTTAGTTCTTTTAAGCTTAAAGTTCTTGCAACCTTTGCTGTCACCAAAGTGTACCTTGCAGAGTTCACTTAAATGGTCAACAATGTGTAGCAAACAATGGCCAGCTACGAACAAAGACATGCATCCTTCTGTTTCTTTGACATCATCTTTCAATTTGTCAAATGCAATTGTTGTTTGTCTTTGTGTACTGAATAGTTGTTCAGCTTTCTGATTTTTCGTTGTATTCCTGTGCCTCGCAATATCACTTAACCTGGCTGCCATTGAACATTTGCAGTATTTGCAAAAACACTTAGTATTATCCCCTTCTACTTTTAACAACCATTTTTGAAATCTCAAGTCACTGAGCCACTGTTCTCTGAAATGTTGAGAATATTTCTTGCTCATGGTAAAACAAAAATAAGCATAAATGAAAGGATAATGTAGATACCACAAAATTATGAACTCGATTCATTCATTCATTCATTCAATAGCATGTCCTTTGCAGAACCTCGCTCCCATAACAACGTTCAGGAAAACCTCTAGATCATAAGCACGATGTCCCTGTCCCATGTCCGATACACCCATCTGAATATCATCCGCCACATCCTGCACCCATCTTCTCTTTGGCCTTCCTCTTCATCTCTTCCCAGGCATATACCCCTCCATTATTGTTCTCTCCAGACTTTCATGACGTTTCAAGTGACCAAAATATTTCGATTTTCTTTGTTTTATCGTCTTTAATAGCCAACCTTCTTCGATATTCAGCTCTTGAAGTATGGATGCATTTGTTCTTTTCTTTACCCAAGATATTCTTATAACATTTATATTCAAAGGCATTTATGCGATGTTCAGCTTGTTTAGTAAGTGTCCAGGTCTCACAGGCGTATGTTGCAATGCGAAAGATGCATGTTCTTAAAAATCTAATTTTTTGTAGCTCTGTCTGTCCCATTCCATAATTTATTCAGTTGTTTTAGTCTTTGAAGAGCAATTGATAGTCGTCGTTTAATTTCTTTCATTGTGTCACCGATGTTGGTAATCAATGACTCAAGATATTCAGTTTTCCACCACCTCCAATTTTTCCTCATTAACATATATTTCTTTCTCCATAGTGTTTTTATCTGTATGCATTATCTTTGTTTTTTCCTATGTCAAGATATAAGTTGTGATTTTCACTATTCAATTGGGTTGAGGCTATTAGGTTTTCTATACCAGTCTGTGTTGTGGATAGCAATATTGTATCATCAGCATACCGAATCTCTGGTATGTCATGACCACCGATATTTAGGGCATCATATAGCTCCCTGTTTATATCATCTCTTACATTTCTCATTATATTTTCGGCGTACAGGTTAAACAAATAGGGGGACAGGACACATCCGTGATGGACTCCTTGCTTGATGTCAAACCAATCTGATGACTCACCATCTATTCTAACCGCTGCTTGTTGGTCTAGATAGAGCATTCTTATGAGTTGTATTATATGTGGTGGAAAGCCCATATTCCTCATGATTTCCCAAAGTTTCTGATGTTGTACACAGTCAAATGCCTTTGAATAATCCACAAAACATGAGAATAGGTTTACATTAAATTCTCTGCACTTCTCTATTATTAAACGCATATTGAGAATGTGATTTCTTGTTCCACTTCCTTGTCTAAATCCAGCTTGAACCACGTTAATTTCTTCTTCTATTTTCTTACGAAGTCTTCCCATTATGATTTTTAGTAGAATTTCATTTGCATGACTGATCAGGGCAACAGTTCTATAGTTGGTGCATAATTTCAGGTTGCCCTTTTTGGTATTGGAATGAAGATAGTTCTCTTCCAATCTTTTGGCCATATACCATATTTCCATATCTTTTTACATAATGCGTGATAGATTTGTATGCTTTCTTTTCCTCCCGCTTTAATTAGCTCAGCTGGTATCTTATCACATCCAGGTGATTTACCATTCTTCAGGTTCTTTACTGCCCATGCAATTTCATCTAATGAGGGATCAAGTTCTGTCTCTGCTGTCATTGGCTCATGTATCTCATTCATATCTTCACTGTCACTCATATCATACATTCCACTGCAGTACTCCTGCCATCTTTCTAGAATTTGTCTAGATTCTGTTAAGGTGTTTCCCATCTTGTCACAGATAACATTCAATTGAGGTTGACAATTTCTTGTCAATAACTTCATTTCTTTCAACATTTCGTAATCTCTTCCAGTCTTATGATATTGCTCTATTCTGGTACAGCAATCTTGTATATATTGATTTTTGTCCTTTCTTTCACCTATCTTGGCAGCACTGTGTCCTAAGCTGCCACAATTGATGACAAAGTGAATGCAAGAATCTCCAAGGCCAGTGTGGAAGCATGCAACAAGAATGTGTGGGACAAAAAAGGAATAAGCCTGCAAACAAAGCTGAAAGTCTACAAAGCAGTCATATTATTCACACTGCTATATGCCTGTGAAACCTGGACTGTTTACCAGCGACATGCTAGGAAATTATAAACATTTCGAGCCAAAATAGGCCTCACCAGCCATCATAGAACTCATGGCTCCATACTTTCAACCCCACTGGATGAAATGAATGGCCATCATCATTCTTGATGGACAAACAACAGCATAACTGTAAGTACTTGTGTAAATGATATATGTATGTATGCATGTATGGGTATATGCCAAGGTGTATTAGTGTTATATTGAGTAAGAGTGCTAGGGTGCGATAGTAGACTTAATGCCAGGGTACGATCAATGCAGGGCTCTATGTTGCTGGCGAGTAAAAATGATTCTTTGGTGTATCATGAATGGACCATCACCTTTCAAACTGACTGTCACCGACCGTTAGGGTATTTCTATTGAAATAGACAGAAATCCCTATCCAAGAGTTTGCCGACAGTCTCTAGAAAGTATGGCTCGTTATCAGAATGTCTAAAGGGATGGTCCCGATAGGAGAGACTGGGATTCACTTGGTAGACAAAGGCAGAAGGTGAAGAACACTCGTGTATGTAGGAAGACCTAACACGAATGTCTAGTTTATCTGTCGGTGATCCTTCGTCATTTGATGAAGCCCCCTGTTTTAAATACTTTCACGCACTCACGTGCACGCCTTGCGTTCAAATGATCACGAAGGGAGTACGTGGGTACAAGTATAAAACAATAATACTCTTTAATAGTAAAAGAGATAATGAAAATTGTCGTTCAAGTGGTGAACTATGACAGTTACAATTATGTTACAGGTACAAAAATAAAATAGTTTTCTGATGCTTAGACAGATAGCATATCATCCTTCACACCATCCAGACAGTGACACACTCAGAACACATGTAGACACAGAGTCACCTGAGATAATCTGATCTCTGTTAGGAATAGTGCTGGCTTTCGGTTGTATTATGTCTTGGAGTCGACCCTGGCATTCGACAGGTGTACGATGCTCCTCCGGATTCCAGGTTCCGTCTCCACTAGTTGGTGGCTGTAAGTTTCGGTAACCGGACCAGTTAGGTTTCAGCAGTATCAGCAGCGAGGCTCCTTAAATCACACAAACAGTTGCAGACTCCTTAGTGTCTTGACAATAACAATGTGTCTGAGTGTTGGTGTTGTGTGTCTGTTGTGTATGTGTCAGATGCAGAACAGGAATAAAACAATTCCTCTCTGCTATTCTGTATCAAAAGCAAAGGCCAATAGTTCTTATCAGCTTGGCTATACCTTGTATGACATGATGATACAAGGTGAAAAAGGGTCCAGAAGTGGACACCTAAGACCACATGGTCCACTGGAGTAGAACATGTAGACAAATCTTTGTTTGAAAAAGGCATTACAAAATGTACATGGTTGTAAAACCTGAAGTGACTCAGTTGCAATAATTACTGGTGCATTCCTTAACACCATGGTGAGGAAGTCCTGGGCAGCCAGGATGTTTCCCTAGATAGCCAAGGAAAGGCCAACAGTAATTCAACCTAATCCCACATCAGTCAGTAGGCATAAAGCAATCAAGTGTCGCCATGAAGTCGTGAGGTATACCCCACAGAATATCCGAGCTAAAAGATCAGAAGAAGGCCAGCAGGCAAGCAAGGGGGCTGAGATATTCCAGGCATTGGGCTTTAGGATGTCTCAGTTATCCCTTGTTGAGTGATTTACTCCCCAAATTCTGATTCTTCACCACATGGTATTTGCTTTGAACTTATGACCGTCAGTGGCGTGTAGTTCGGCATGGGGGTGAATCAGGGGTAAGCAAATTTATGTTTGAATATCAATCGCCTAGTAATATTGCTGGCATGTGAGAATCATGTTCCACATGTCTCTTCTACTTCTGCCCACATGGCAAAATCATGTTATCATATTTTCAACAAAATATACACGTAAATACATTCACAAAATGCATATGAAAATAATCAGTAAGGTTTATACATTATATCTATATATTTTTATCTATAAATATATCTAGGCCTCACATGTTTTCTCTCAATGTCTCCCCTTTCAAATACCACGTTTCATAAATATCCATGGTCAGGAAAGTTTTGGGTTTTCCCAATATCAGAATATAAATGTGTACACACTTCTTATTATAATCATAATTATTATGTTACTACACTCACCCCCAGTCTTATTGCAGCACTTAAGATAGGTTTTGGTATAATCTACCAAGGATGCAATTGGATATGGCAGCTCACTTCATATAAGGTCTGCTTAGCACAGCAGCTATGGTCGTTGTGAACCGGACGGAAGTTGTTAGTCACAATTTCCGGTGCAGCCGTACTAATAGCATATCGCCGCATTCCCGTTGCTAGGGAGTGACGGACCTATATCCCCAGTCATTAGACTTGATATTAATAAGGGTTGAAGACAGGGGATTTCCCTTGTGACATCATTTGAATAGATGACGTGTGAAAATACACGCTGTCCCCAATGCACTGTGTAGTTTTAGTGCAGAAAATGTCTGTGTAGTCATTCTGACGTCATTATTAGTAATTTAGCTGCGTACTGAATCCAGAATGTAAATTATGAATTCCCCTAACGTAGTAGTGGTGATGTTTGCATAGTGATATAGACTCATCCCGTCACATATGCCGTCCCTAGAGAAAAGTACGGCTCAGCGAACTTTTAGGGTGGATGAGCCTAGATCGACTATGCATTCTCACCAGATTATATCTGAACCAATTGTTCCCCTCTAGAGAAGGATCTATTAGACCTCTTTCGACTCCGGGGCTGGCTTGGTACTTTGGTATGACCTGGCGTTTCTCCAGATAAGTTTAGTGAGGATCCAGTCAGAGGTGGGTATGGAAAGCTAAGAGGTTCTTCCCTCCTCCCTACTTTCTGAACAACATTTAGAGCTACCAGATGTACTGGTCGTTCTTTTGCTCTGTCATAATATTTGCGGAGCAATTTAATGTGGTAGATTTTCATCTTACCTTTCATGAAGATTTTATATTTGGTGTTGGACACTTTCTCCATTATGGGGAATGGTCCTTGCCACTCAGTCTCCTTATTAGTCCCACTAGATCTTAAGAGTAACACTTTGTCCCCTACCGCTAGTGAACGTTTTGAGGAAAAAAATTTCCCTCTCTGGAGAGTCTTCCTATCACTAGGAAGTTGGTTACAGCCAGGTGTTAGAGTTGGGACTTGGGTCAGTGCACTCCATACTATCATGGGAGTGGATGGTTCCCCTAAATAGACATATTTACTTCCCAGTATCATGTCATAGATAGGATCAGTCATCACTGCTGCCGATATAGTTCCCTTTACAAATCTAGAGTTAACTAACACTTGGGCTATTGGTAAAGTTAGGGTAGGCGAACTTCTTGTCGCACCCATAACTTCAACCATGTTTTGCGTCAACTGACCAGGTTTTACTAAGTGTGATGCTATTATGGCATCATACGTTAAACCCGTATCATGCAGACACTCGACCACCTGTCCATTGACATTGATCTTCTCTACCACTCGATGTCCTCTCATTTCGGGAGGCGGTGGTAGTGTAGTGGTTTTCTTCCCTATCGAGAAGCAAGCCGCAATCTGGGGTTTTGCTCTGCGCTTGCAGTCTGCCGTACTGTGGGAATTATTATGACAATTCGTGCAGTATGGTTTTCTAGCCCCAGATGTGGTTTGTGTTTTATTATGCTGCTGCTGAGGTTGCCTCTGGTCTGCTGGTATATTGCTAAGGGTTTGTCCCTGATTGTTTGGAGGTGGGTTCTGTTGAGGTTGGGGAGGTTGCGTTGGGACCGAGTCCCCATGGGCAGTCAAATATCTTTCAGCCAAGACTATCATTTCCCCCAGTGTTTATGCCCCTTGTTCAACGATGAAAGTTTCCATTGGCTTCGACATACAGTTCCTCAGCTGCTCACACAAAACCATCTCCCGCAAGCCCGCATAGGAGTGTTCATACTCTCCCAAGGTCTCCCATTTACAGAGATAACTCTGCAGACGAGCGGACAATTGTGAGAATGACTCACCCCTCAGACGTCTTGCGGTTCGGAATTTCCGCTGATAAGCAGCTGAGGTTAACTCATATCTCTTCAATAAAGCCGATTTCAAACTTTCATAGGAATGTTCATGGCCTGGAGGTAGTCCCTGAAAGACTACATACGCTTGTCCCCTCAGTGCCTGAGAAAGCTTCAAGTTCCAGTGTTCCCTAGCCAACCCAAATGACTCAGCTAATTTCTCGAATTTCTGAAGGTAACTATCCAATTGTTCCTGATTTTCCTCGAACGGCATCAAAGGAAAACTCATAGGACCCACATGAGAAGTCGAATGTAGCTGGGTTTCAATACTGGGTGCCGGAGAGCTGGCGTTAGAACAGGTTGCTGATAGAGCTTGGTTTTCTAGCTCTTTCATCCTAAACTCATGCTGTCGGATTTTTTCGTTTTCCTGTAACTGCCTAAGTTCTTTCTCACCCTCGATTTTCTTAAGCTCTGTCTCTGCTTCCAGTTTCTTAAGCTCGAGTTCATGCCTACGTATTTTATCTTCCCTGTCTTCTTTCCTTAACTCCCTCTCCATATCATGGACATATTTGGCTGCTTCGGGCTCCGATAACCCCATAGCTACCGCTGCTGCGTGCAAATCTGCTGATGAACTCATGACTGAGTTTTGACTGAGAGGGTGAGTGATCAGTGGACTACAATTTCTATATCAATATTATACTACTTCCCAATTCAAGTTATACTAATACAATTGCAATAATTTACAAATCTTATTAGTACATACACAAAAATGGTTAGTACAAACAATGATACAAAACACACTTTCACTCTCTCAATCGAATGGAAACAACTAATTACAGAGTTTCCTAAACTACTCTACCCTTTACTGAGATGAGAAAAAAAAAATTTGTACCAAGTAACACAATTTATTAGAAATATTTCTAATTAGGTGGGTAGATCCCGGAACGAGACCACAGTTGTCACCGACCGTTAGGGTGTTTCTATTGAAATAGACAGAAATCCCTATCCAAGAGTTTGCCGACAGTCTCTAGAAATTATGGCTCGTTACAAGAATGTCTAAAGGGATGGTCCCGATAGAAGAGACTGGGATTCCCTTGGTAGACAAAGGCAGAAGGTGAAGAACACTCGTGTATGTAGGAAGACCTAACACGAATGTCTAGTTTATCTGTCGGTGATCCTTCGTCATTTGATGAAGCCCCCTGTTTTAAATACTTTCACGCACTCACGCGCACGCCTTGCGTTCAAATGATCACGAAGGGAGTACGTGGGTACAAGTATAAAACAATAATACTCTTTAATAGTAAAAGAGATAATGAAAATTGTCGTTCAAGTGGTGAACTATGACAGTTACAATTATGTTACAGGTACAAAAATAAAATAGTTTTCTGATGCTTAGACAGATAGCATATCATCCTTCACACCATCCAGACAGTGACACACTCAGAACACATGTAGACACAGAGTCACCTGAGATAATCTGATCTCTGTTAGGAATAGTGCTGGCTTTCGGTTGTATTATGTCTTGGAGTCGACCCTGGCATTCGACAGGTGTACGATGCTCCTCCGGATTCCAGGTTCCGTCTCCACTAGTTGGTGGCTGTAAGTTTCGGTAACCGGACCAGTTAGGTTTCAGCAGTATCAGCAGCGAGGCTCCTTAAATCACACAAACAGTTGCAGACTCCTTAGTGTCTTGACAATAACAATGTGTCTGAGTGTTGGTGTTGTGTGTCTGTTGTGTATGTGTCAGATGCAGAACAGGAATAAAACAATTCCTCTCTGCTATTATGTATCAAAAGCAAAGGCCAATAGTTCTTATCAGCTTGGCTATACCTTGTATGACATGATGATACAAGGTGAAAAAGGGTCCAGAAGTGGACACCTAAGACCACATGGTCCACTGGAGTAGAACATGTAGACAAATCTTTGTTTGAAAAAGGCATTACAAAATGTACATGGTTGTAAAACCTGAAGTGACTCAGTTGCAATAATTACTGGTGCATTCCTTAACACCATGGTGAGGAAGTCCTGGGCAGCCAGGATGTTTCCCTAGATAGCCAAGGAAAGGCCAACAGTAATTCAACCTAATCCCACATCAGTCAGTAGGCATAAAGCAATCAAGTGTCGCCATGAAGTCGTGAGGTATACCCCACAGAATATCCGAGCTAAAAGATCAGAAGAAGGCCAGCAGGCAAGCAAGGGGGCTGAGATATTCCAGGCATTGGGCTTTAGGATGTCTCAGTTATCCCTTGTTGAGTGATTTACTCCCCAAATTCTGATTCTTCACCACATGGTATTTGCTTTGAACTTATGACCGTCAGTGGCGTGTAGTTCGGCATGGCGGTGAATCAGGGGTAAGCAAATTTATGTTTGAATATCAATCGCCTAGTAATATTGCTGGCATGTGAGAATCATGTTCCACATGTCTCTTCTACTTCTGCCCACATGGCAAAATCATGTTATCATATTTTCAACAAAATATACACGTAAATACATTCACAAAATGCATATGAAAATAATCAGTAAGGTTTATACATTATATCTATATATTTTTATCTATAAATATATCTAGGCCTCACATGTTTTCTCTCAATGTCTCCCCTTTCAAATACCACGTTTCATAAATATCCATGGTCAGGAAAGTTTTGGGTTTTCCCAATATCAGAATATAAATGTGTACACACTTCTTATTATAATCATAATTATTATGTTACTACACTCACCCCAGTCTTATTGCAGCACTTAAGATAGGTTTTGGTATAATCTACCAAGGATGCAATTGGATATGGCAGCTCACTTCATATAAGGTCTGCTTAGCACAGCAGTTATGGTCGTTGTGAACCGGACGGAAGTTGTTAGTCACAATTTCCGGTGCAGCCGTACTAATAGCATATCGCCGCATTCCCGTTGCTAGGGAGTGACGGACCTATATCCCCAGTCATTAGACTTGATATTAATAAGGGTTGAAGACAGGGGATTTCCCTTGTGACATCATTTGAATAGATGACGTGAAAATACACCTGTCCCCAATGCACTGTGTAGTTTTAGTGCAGAAAATGTCTGTGTAGTCATTCTGACGTCATTATTAGTAATTTAGCTGCGTACTGAATCCAGAATGTAAATTATGAATTCCCCTAACGTAGTAGTGGTGATGTTTGCATAGTGATCTAGACTCATCCCGTCACACTGACGGTGCTGTGATCTTCTCAGGCGATTGCTTCTCTCATATCTTAAACTGGGTTTGAGTTCTTTCACTACCCTATTCACAACAACTGGTAATTTAGAACAAACTCAACACATCTTGAATAATGCAACAAAGGCACAGTTTGATACTTATCTTGTCTCTGAATATCAGACAAATTACATGAACCATATTCACCACATTTCACACGAATACAATATTCAGAGACTACAATTTAACACATTCTAACTACAAAAGTAGGACTCAGTATATGGCCATTCTACTCTACTCAGAACTAGGTCTGACACTGACCGTAGTTCAAGTCCAACTGCCTGCCTGCAGGAGAACTGTCCCCTGCCCAGTGATCTACCTTGCTGTTTCCGTGCAAAGTCTGATGTAGGCTGTCTGTACCGCGTGGCCCATGACCTGACCTAGATCCAAGGCACTCACCCCCGTTTCACATCCAAAAAAAAAATATGTAAAATTTTTTTTTTCCGCAAGCAATTCTAAATTCCATTGACCTATTTTATAATCTACCCTTTGAAATCAAAATGTTAATATTTCATTAATTTGACTTGTCAGTTCTCTGGTACTATCCTTGAACTATGACTTGAAAATCTGTGGAACAAGAATTCCTACTGTCTAGGATACAATTTATAATCTCTAATCATAACCTGTGCATATATGGTATGCTGCTTCTGTGCATCAAGTCGGCACCTTGTCGGCTCTTAGTGTTTCTGATAGCTTCACTGGGTTAACCAACATTCAACTCCATCTATCCAACTTGCCACTCACTTGTGATAAGGTCATCAAAGGCATACGATTCTATCTCTCTTCCGTATACTTATTCATAGATCTGACACACCCTTTCTAATCCCTGCGGCGTATAGCCTCAGCCTCCTGCAATAGTTGGTAGCGTCAATGATGGTCATACAACATTTGACCAATCTCTACTTTATATGTCATTATTCAACCTTCACTGCTAAACAACTCACCGTAAGTCTGCAAAGACTCTTCTTTATGAATTACCTTCTTTTAACCCTGGTTCTCATAGGCATAGTATGACTAACATTATCAGCATACTCGATATACTCTGCAATGATCTGTAGCATATAGACTCCTCCAGAAATACATCACAAAACTAAAAGAACATATTTATGTCAGACACACCCTTTCTAGTCCCTACGGCGTGTAGCCTCAGCCTACTTTACAATTCAGAGGACTGAGGTCTAATCGCTATGGGTGCAATGGACGTCTCTCTTGACATCCTCCATACACGTTCCTCAACCATGTTTTAGACTGAGTTTGAATCGCTATGGGTGCAATGGACATCTGTTGGAACATTTATTTGGACATCCTCCATAAACGTTAATCAACCATATTTTGGATTGAGATCAAATCACTATGGGTGCAATGGACATCTATTTAGACATCCTCCATGCACATTCCTCAACCTTATTTTACATTGGCTTCCTGACCTCTCTCATGCCCTCTCACACTAGGTCAAGGTACGTGTGTATTCTGAAAGTGTATTGTTCTCACAATCATTTAACTCTTTCAGTGCCAAACAAAAATTGGGTCCTGACCAAACAGAAATTCATCGCAGAAAATTGGAAGTAGGGGTGTGTCACAATAATGCTTTTAAAATGGTTAAAATGGTAGCAGATATATTATATTATATATCAAATTAAAGAATATTGCACAAGGAACATGTCAGTGTCAATAATTAATTGATAGGTTAGAAATATTATGACAATAATGAGAGATTTAATAATAACAATTGAAATTAAAGAGGTAATAATTATTTTAAAAATTCAATTACCAAAGCTGTATTTATAATCCACTGCAGCTAATCCAGTTAAATTTGCTGAATACTGTTACACACACCACTTTTGTTCAATAATATCACAAGAACTACACAACACCAATAAAACATAACTAAATCATATTTTGAAGCACATAATTTTCACACAAAATGGAAAATGTCAGTAACACACCACTCAGATTGTACTGAGAAGAAGAATATAAACACTATTTTCTATTTAGTTATAATTATTATTCTTTTAAATTTAATTATTTAAATACTCCTTAAATACTTTGTGATAGGCAAAGCAAATTTAGGGGCACAAATGTGGCCCATTAGCGCATTCATAATTCAATATGTGTCATCATATTATGACATATTATGGCGAACTTTCGCTTGCAGTGTTTCGCTTGCAATCTAACTGACTAACTGAATACTGCACATGGTTTAAGTTTTAGAATCTTTCACAAAGTCCTTGAAATCTCTATAACTATAATATAAAATTGTTTAAAATGGTAATTTTATTAAAATATATGACTTCCAAAATGAGAAGGTGTTGTCATTTCGAAGTTCAAATTAAATCAATCATTTCGAATCAAGAATCAAGTGCTTTCTAAGAACAAATATGGTTGCCAGCGGCCTGTTTCACACTGCACAATATTTCTGTCTCAATTTTAAGTTACCAAAGTTAACTAAAAATTGCAGAAACATAAGAAATGGGACAAATAAACCACTGTATATAATGTCGTGAATAAAAGGGCCCACGGCCTCCACCATTGGTCAAATGTGGCGATGTAAGGGCCCTTGGCAGAGAAAGAGTCTCATCTCATCTCATCTCATCATATTCCTCTTGTACCTTGCGGTGTCGAGGTGAAGTATAAACTTCGTGAGAGTGCCCGGTTATGGGCTTCGTATATCGACATTCCCATGGATTCTGTTATTCCCTCCGTCCAATGTTTACGTGGTCGGCCTCTTCCTCTGTTTCCATCTGGTCTGTACATCATTGCTTGTTGTGGCATGCTGTTGACTGGTAGCCTACTTGCATGGCCAAACCATTTGACTTGCTGCTTTCTAATAAAATCTAGAGCAGCTTTAACCCCCACTTTAGTCCTGATTTCTTCATTTCTGATCTTATCTCTTCTTGATACGTTGAGTATTCTTCTCAGGAACCTCATTTCTGTTGTTGTGATTTTTCTTTTCTCTTTTTCTGTCATTGTCCAGGTTTGGCATTGGTAGCACAGAGTTGGTAGGAAGATTGTGTTGTAAAGTGCTTTCTTAGTAGTTATTGATCAGTCCGTTTATACTTCTTAGTTTTTCTATGAGCAGTATGAAGATCCCCTGCCCCTGAAAGAGTTAAGCATTGTAATATGTAATTTACCTTATTATTTTATCATAGACCAATGTTTTTATTCACGTCTGGCATAATTGACTCAGCTTATAGCATATATAGTTGCTGTTAGCATACTTTGAGGCACTTATCTCTCTGACCGCTTTTATCAAACCTGAGCATATCATTATGCTCAAAATGTGGTAGCTTTCAAGTTCCTGCTGACCAAAACATTCATCACACACAAATGTATACTAATCTGTTAGTAAATGATAACCCATAGTATTTCTCTAATCTGAAAGAACATTTCTTCCCTGAAATCAACAAATCACTATTTTCTAAAAGCAAATCTATTAAGGTATCTACCTATAATCAAAAACTACAACCTAATACTAATAATTAACAATTATAAAAAATATACTTGCTTACAAAAGAATATTAATGCTATGATCAATTATTCTGCAATATGCAATTTCCATCACGCAGTGAGCACAAGCCAAGTTCACTACATGTTAGCAAAAGCACCTCACCCAACGTTGACACAATGTAGTTTTACCTGCCCAATATTCTCTTCAGTATCAAAACCATTCATAAAAGAAAAATATAAACCAATGTGTCCTGGAGATCATTTGACCCGCTGTCCATCGACACAGGTTATCATCTAAAGTAAACAGCCCCACCCATACCGGTGATCAGCCGAACACTTGACCTCACTTCCCATACTATCAGTACTTGACAAAAGTCATATGCGGCTTTCCTTCCAAATCAATATACTCCTGCCGATAGCCCCGCCGATGCAGTGTTTAAACCAGACAGATGATACACAATAATACAGCATCATCAACGCCACGCAAGGACATTCACTGATCCAAACCAAAACCTCTCCAATGTATTAGACAGTATTGTTCAAAATCCAGTAATAATGTTAAATGAACTTAGTCATGCAAACAAAAATAAATTAGTTGTTTATATTAACTCTTTACAGGGCAGAGCGGCCATTAGCGGCCGATCGCTTAAACGAGCGGATCGGCTGATTACGTCCGATACTATTATGCATTGTAAAAACGCGATCTCTCGGCTTTCCGACACTTCCGACGGCTACTTTTGCTTTCGCCAATAGCTTGACAACATGGCCGCCATTTGTAAACGCGCTACTATGAATTTGAACGGACTTTTTTTGATAGTTTTCGGGATTTTTACACTGTTTTTCAAAATGGATTTTGGCAATTCTTCAAGTGATAGCCGAGATTTCGCTAGGTTCAATTTAAATGACATTAAAGGGCACGAAGTTGACTATTAATTGGAGCTAGATATCAGTGCAAAGCGTTACTTTGCATTAGCAGTCTGAGTCGGACTTTAAAGAAAGTGATTATGATTCTGAAAATGTGTTTGTAAATTGCCATATAGGTGATGGAAAATCACAAACAACATGCTGTATTTCGTAAATATTTGTGTTCATATATGGATTACCAACAACAATCACGTGAGCAACATATTCTGCATGCTTTTCCCTTCATTGTGTTGTTTATTTAACTAAAATTGGTTGATTAACACCTTATTTGTGATGTTTTTACTAACGCGACCCGAAATTTTACCAAACCTGAAAAAATCTTGCCCGTTCAGGGCTAAAAAACGGACAAGCTTCTGCCCTGTAAAGGGTTAAACAGTGTTAATTTTGTAAACACCAAATGTTAATCATTATCATGCATACCTATAATTTTTTTTTTTTTTTAAATCAGTCTATTACTAATAATAATAACTTGCAGTACAATTAAGTAATATATATTAATATATACTAATATTATGTTCAAAAAGTCTTTTGCTTACCTAGCTATTTACTACTGAATCACTGCTATATACTAAGGTACTAATTAATTTATAATACTTACTACTTCTTAATATCATGGCATATTACACCATCCATACACGATGTAAATCACTGTAATAGCCTCTATAGTCCATTTACTTTTGTCTGTCCCAATATAAAATTCCATATCTCAGTAACCAGCTGAGATAAAATGATGAGATTTAGCATATAAACTTATCATGATGTCCACCCAACAAAAAAAATTTTGTTCTGGAGATTGTTCAGTAGATTTCAAAGTTTGTTTATATGCGGTATATAATTTATGGGACAGAGATGAAGTGCACATTATTAGAAGTATTACGTCTTCACGAGGAAACATCAGCGTTCAATAGTAAATGTTCACGTTGTTCACGGGATTGGCCTTATGAAAAGAGCCTTGAGAAGTGGAACGGGGAGTGTTCAGAGGTGTCGTCAGTATCTTCAGAGGTGTCGTCATTAATGTGGGTCCTTTCATATAATGACATTAGGCTTCACAGTTAGAAAGTACAAGGGAGGTATAAATATCATTTGTGAGCAACTGCATTTAGAAGCCATGAGAAGCAGATACCTACGTGAAATAAGGGAAATGCGAAAAGAAAATTATGACATAGTTTATTTGGATGAAACCTGGATCAATGCTCACAATACAAGTGAAAAGGAATGACAATCAGTGGACGGAAAGATAACGCGATATGTGCCCAGTAGTAAAGGACAGCATTTGGTCATAGCCCATGCTGGTAGTACTCATAATGGTTTACTACAGAATGCTGGACTTGTGTTGGTATCAAAGCATACAGACAATAGGGATTATCATAATGAGATAAATGGCAATGTATTTACAGATTGGCTCGAGAATACAATGCATCTATCCCTAGATAGACCGTCTTGTCTAATTATGGACAATGCATCATATCACAATGTAGTTGCCCAAGAAGACAAAATACCTACGGCATCGAGCACAAAGGAAGCGATAAAGATATGGCTCTGAAGGGAAAGCATACCATTTCCAGAAAAGTGTTTTAAGCTATAATTGTTGTCCTTTGTAAAACAGGCACAAAAAAGCAAGAAATATCAAATCGACAAGTTGATAGAAGAGCATGGCCATAGGTGCTTAAGACTTCCGCCGTACCATTCTCATTTATACCCTATAGAGCTTGTGGTGGTTAAAATTAAAGGACAGGTTGCAGCTGACAATACTATATTCAGTGCAGCTTTACGCTGGGTGGAGAACATGATACATACATCGTGATTGTAATTGACTCAGAAAGCATGCTGAGGAGGGTGAGGACAGGCAGGCTTCATGCAGAGTGGCTTGCTTCGCTTCGGAGGTCACGGGTGGCAAGCATCACCTGGATCTTTTCTCCGGGGTATGCCGGTGTACTGGGGAATGAACAGCAGTGGCGTGCGAAGGGGGGTGTGACAGCCCCGGGCATCCAGCCGGAAGGAGGGCATCCAATTAGGGAGAGGGGGCAGCACAGTGCAGCGGGAGGGGAGGAGGAATGAAATAGGGAAAGAACAATTTAGGGGTATCCAAACAAGGGGTTGGCCCCAGGCATCAAAGAACCTCTGCATGCCACTGATGAACAGGCAGACAGATTGGCTGGCTTGGCAAAACTTGGTGGAGTATTGATGCATGACAAGGCAGATGTGGTTGCGGCCTTGTGAGAGCATGTATACACCTCGGAGGAGCAAATGGATCACCATAGTCTGGCAAGAATGAGGCAGTGAGGAGTGACGAGGGGATCTGGCTGACGCTCGGCGCTCAGAGGAAAGGCGAGATGGACATATAATCAGGTTGCTACTGGAACTATTGGTGTTGGAACTCTTCGCTGGCTGCTGAGGATGGGGACGGAGTGTTTTTGGGAATGACCCAAATGCTGTGATGTCGGTTCCTCAATCAATCAATCTATTTAAATTGTCTGACGTCAAGCTACTAACCCAGACCGCGCTTTTGATAAAAATTGATAAAAATTGCTGGAAAAAATGTGAGGACCATGTGTTGAAAAAGGAAGATGACAATTGGAGAAAGGATGGATTGAATTTTATGCAACCGATAGCAGTCATTAACCTACTGGAATTGTCCGACACAGATTAAGGTTTGGGCAAATCGCAGACATTAATCCACATGCACACCAACTGGGATATTTTGCTACAAATATTCAGAAGAATTGCAGGCCCTAAACATTACAGCATCGGCATAAACAATACAACTTGTTAATGGCAACAGTTTGTATTCCACAGTGATGAATTTTCAATTCCGTGAGCCCTCAACGGTGACAAACAACTGACACTGAAAAAACAAAAAGCTCTAGATGCATTGAATACCAACCGAAGAGTAATATTGCGGTGGGAACTGACATATTGTGGCATAACAAGAAACGTGAGAAGAAACACGTTGTCAAATGAGGGGACAACAACACACGAACATACGAATCATTCTATAAACTTCAATGAAAAGAGGACCAACATCTTTACCGTTAAGAAGGAAGCCCACTACAGAGACATTCACAGCTATATTCGTCGTGCAAAACAGGTAATCATGTTTCGTCTCAGCAGAGCAGACAATGCACCCACTCCCATATGAATCTGGATACAGCTTGTGTTTGTCATCCGAACTGGTGGGGGAATTGGTATTACTGTAAAAACAAGTTTGTTAGCGAGAAATCACTAGTTTTTCACCAAAACATCAAAGAAATATTGCTGCTTTCCATGATTTAAGTTGCTTTTGTACCTATCAAAGACATATTCCTTGGATGGGGGTAAATATAAGACGGCAGAAAAAATTTCATAATGATGCAACAGACAGTTTTCAAAATAATTGATCGTGAATGACGGCATTCATTTCTGGACAGACTATAATAACTATTAACTACTATATTCTAGTGTTAACTATATACTACTTTCTAAAGTCTAAATCATCCTCGAATCCTTTAAGTAATTAATTGCAAATCAATGATCACAAATGCTTTGTGTTTACTACCAGTTCGCTTTCTCTTATCGATCGGTCAGCGTTGACCCAATTTTCAATGAACTGAATTTGTTACACTTCGTTGACTGTTGATATTGCCTGTTGAATTATACAGTCTGTTAGACGTGTTATACTTCAAGTTCTGAATTTTCTATTTATAGCATGTTTCCACTTTGAATCACTTTTCAATAGCTGATTGAAATTATTGTCTGTTGTACTGTTCTAGTTTCTCATACCTTCTGCATTCTTTAACGATATGTTCGTACACTGTTAATGTTTGTTACTCAACTTTACATACGTACAGTTTAGTTACACATTGTCTGTT
The DNA here is from genome assembly GCA_963921405.1 of Cepaea hortensis. Classification (NCBI taxonomy): domain Eukaryota; kingdom Metazoa; phylum Mollusca; class Gastropoda; order Stylommatophora; family Helicidae; genus Cepaea; species Cepaea hortensis. The sequence goes on from OY992891.1 coordinate 85,885,551, forward strand.
TTTCGTGTTTCATATTTGAATATTTACTTTCTTTTGATGTGCATTTACAGTTTAAAAATGTATTACTTGACGTTTCCATTTTCATATTCTGCTTTTCGAGTAGTAAGTTGTCTGCTGAAAAGTTCTTGATTTTCATATACTTTTCCAAAAAATTATGTCTGGGTTCATTTTTCTTGCCCCAAAGTTCAGAAATCTCCGTTTTTGAGACACCATGGTGCGTTAGTATTAGATCGAGTAAGAGTGCTAGGGTACGATCAATGTAGGGTTCTAAGATGCTGGCGAGTAAAAATGTATGAGAGGTTAGGAATCTAACTTATTTAACCACTGTTTTTACATTATTATTAATACTTCGTTTCAAGTTCAAGTACATGTGTACTGTACATTTTAAGAATTGTGTAATAAAAAGTTATGCAGCATTTCAATGATCCATTTAAAGTGCACTTAGTGAAACCTGGACAGTTGACTGGAGACACTGCTGAAGTTATGGGTGCAATAAAAAGTTCACCTACCTGAAAGATTTCCCAGAGAGGGACATTTTCCCAAATAAACATTCACTAGTGGTAGGTGACCAAGTGTTACTGCTTCATCCTAGCAGGACTAATACGGAGACTGGATGGCAAGGGCCATTTCTCATCATGGAGAATGTGTCCAACACCAAGTATAAAATATCCGTGAAAAGTAAGATGAAAATCTAGGACATTAAATTGCAAACACCCCAGGGAAGGTTAACCCGGTCAACAAATGCCCGCATAAGTCGGATGTGTCGGCCTAACGGCGCAAGAACGCAGCTCTGCTGTAAACAGGCACAACGCAATCATATCCCAAAAAAAAACTCTGTGACAGAGCAAAAAAATGACTGATGCATCTGGTAGCCCTAAATGTTGTTCAGAAAGCACGGGGAGGGAAGAACCATTTAGTTTTCCAGATCAGTCCATAGAGATGACAGCACACAAACCTCTGACTGGATCTTCGCCTGATCTACGTAGAGAAATTCCAGGAGATCAGACAGTAGTACCAACCAAGCCCCAGAGTTGAAAGACGTCACATAAATATTTCTATAGAGAGGAACAAAATTATTTTGATGATAAACAATGATGAGAATTCATAGTTGATCTAGGCTCACATGCCCTAAAAGATCACTGAGCTGCACTTTTATTTAGGTGGGGTGGGGAAAATATGAGGAAATGACACCTAAATCGCCATGGAAAAATCACGCTAACTACGGTACCTAATGTGTAAATTAAATTCTCATCTAAATAAAGCATCATAATGGTAAACAATGACGTTATACTTTGCCCAGTATCCTTTCTTGTGGACTTCTAGTAATAAAAATGTCCCCTGGTCTCTGGGTAGTGAGATCGGACGCCCGTGTGAATTGTTGCGCACGTAAAAAATCCCTTGGCAGTTGGGAATCGAAAGAGAGTAGCCTAACGGCGCTGCCCGGGCAAAATTTTGAGTTAAAAATCTACCCAAAGTATTTTCAGGAACATTGCCGGTGCTACGGAGTTTGTGCACTGAGCTGAGTTTCTCCAGACTCAGGTTTGAGTTAGGAGGAGAACGGAACACTTATGGGTTGCACCCATGTGCCGTGATGTTGATCCTTCGACTAAACTAAACTAAAGTTATACTTTGCCACTGACAATATCGCGATAAAAATACCCAGCAGTAGTGGGGACGGCAATTATTACCATGTCACAGATTGAAGTTGGCATCTTATTTTGCACTTCCCCGTCTTCGACCCCTTATCTAGCCCTAAAGTCAATGTGACTGAGTATATAAGTTTAACGTCACTTTCAAGATATAGGGTAAAATGCTATATGCATTTAGTACTGCTAGACTGGAGGTAGAAAACTATCAACTTCCAACCATCACATACACGGACAAGACACAGTTGATTAAAGACGGGTTTCCTTGCTAGATGAAACTTAAAAGAGCTTAAATTCTACGTAGCACTGAGGGAGCCTCATTGATGCTTTTGAATAAACCAGAAACAGGTGGACAGTTACTGAAAAGTTGATTCGCCAACTAGTGCAGGATCCGAAGGAGCATCAAATACCAGTTTTGTATTGACTCCCATACCTAAACAGCAGGACTAAGTTCAGCTCTAGCCCTAGATGGGATCTAAAGACCCCATGTGACTCTGTGTCATCACATTGTCTACAAGTGTCTATGTCTGCATTGGTGTGTGTGTTTATGTCAAAATATTGACATGTAGAGAGGCATTACCCAATTAACACTAATTGTTTGTTCTAGTTCATTGGCTGAACTGACGATATTTCTACAAATCTGTATGCAAAATATAATATTTTGATTGGTAATTTCATCCATATACTCCACTCTTGATTCTTTGAATGTAAGGTGTGTGAGTGTGTGTGCAAAAGTGTGGTACTTAACAGGGTCTAAAATATCTGACAAAAGCACCTGGCCAGATAAACTAGACATTTGTGTTAGATCTTCTTACTTACACATTCTGCCTTTTGTCTCCCAATTAAATACCAGTCTCTTCTTTTGGGAACATCCCGTTAGACTTCTTAAAATGAGGCACAATTTAAAGAGACAGTCGACTAACTCTTGGGTAGGGATTTCTGCCTATTAAAGTTGAAATACCCTAACTGCCGGCGACAGTCATAAGAGAATAAGGAATATACACCAGGCTATAGGAAATGATTCTAGCTAGATAGCTAAAGGGTTATATGTCTAAGCAGATGTAAGCCTTCCTGGAGGGAAGATACCTGACTGCTTGTGAAGATTCTTTTCCTCCAAAACAAAAATTTATTAGGTAAAGACACCTCCACTCTTGTCCATGGACCTCAAACAAAGCAAGTCACAGCAAATGTGGACACTCAAAACATCCACTCTATTGCAGCAACAGGACACAGGAATCCCTTGTGCGTTTATAATACAACTGACCTATGAGGGTTCACAGTGTTAAAGAATCCAAGGTTTTAGGAACTCTGATAAACCTGTTTTCTAAGGCTGTAAAAGGTAGACTATCATTTTTGGGGAGCTATCATACATAATTTTTGTAGATTTTCTTCCCCCCCCCCCCCAAAAAAAAAATAACATACATAAACAAGAATTGGTATGCAATATAAGCAGAAAGGAAACAACAGGGTGGAGGGGGGGGGGGATTAAAAAGCATGCATAAAATAGCTAAAATAACATAACAATGTAACATTTTCACATACCGTAAATTTCTGGAAAAGTGAAGTTCTTGTTTGAATATACAGAAGTTCCATTTTGGTGATTCCACTGCACATTAATTATTGCATTACTGTCATTTGCTTTTATTGTGTCATTTACTGTAAAGTGAGCTTGGTCTGTGGTTGTGTTATAAGAACACTCACATATGGTGGCTGGATATGGCTGACATGTCCCTATATCCATAATTATTTGACAAATCTGAAACAGAAGTGGACTTATGTCAACAAATGTGATAATGCCATATACAATCACTTAATGGTGTACAAGTCTAGCTCAGTGTTAAAGGTACAGTGACAAGACCCCCAGTTCAGATAACATCACAACAGAAATGATTAATGCTTTAGAAGAATATGAAATAGATCAAGCCACCAGAATGCTGAATACAATATATGATACCGGAAATATACCTTCTGAATTATGTAATTCTATATTTATTGCAGTCCCAAAGAAATCAGGAGCCTTGCAATGTGATCAACATTGCACAATTAGTATAATGAGTCACATCACAAAGATTTTGCTACAAATTATCATGCAAAGAGTGAGGTAGAAAATACAACCCAAAATAGGAGAAGAACAATGTGGGTTTGTAGAAGGAAGGGGTACAGTAAAAGCTGTGTATATGCTGCAATCCGTAATTTAACATTCTATAGAAGTAAACAAAGATATACATCTTTGCTTTATTGACTACACAAAGGCTTGTGATAGAGTTAGACATGTCAACATGGTAGAGATGCTTGCAGATCTACAAATTGATGGGAAAGACATTAGACTTATAAAAAACATATAATAGAAACAACAAGCTGCCATACAGATTGAAAATGAAGTGGGATAATATCAGCCTATTTAGAGAGGTGTAAGACAGGGATGTGTAATGTCTCCAGATCTTTTTTCCCTATACAGTAACATATTTTCAGAAATGAAGAAGATATAAATGGAACCATCATCGGAGGACAAATCATCAATAACATAAGATATGCAGATGATACAGTATTGATTGCAGACAATGAGCAGGATCTGCAACAATCAGTAGATGTGGTTGTTGCATACATACAGTGAACAACTAGGGTTAGAATTAATTTGTAAACAGGATAGATGGTCGTCACTAGGAAGAACAAAATACCACAATGTAATATACAAGTAAATGGGAACATTCTTCAACAAAAAGTGATTTTCATCTTCTCTCCTTCCCTTTTCACTTTGGATGATTACCTGGACGTCTCTTGACCAGTATTCTTTAACTCCTCCCCTACTTTGATTAAGGACTGTAGTTTCACCTGTCAATCTCCTTTTGACTGGCCTACACCATGCTTAGCCACTGCTCGGAGATGCAATTGACGTTACTTAATGCATTCCAATATGCTGTTTACACTCTTGCATTCCCTGTTTGGCAGCCTGTGAACTGTTTATCTGCTATAAGTAAATATGTTTCAGGGCATGTGGTCTCCTCCGACCAACGCTGGTAAGTTTGCACGTTTATCTGGCTGAAAGTCTCCCCTCAGTCTGGACTACTGCACAATGTGTTAACTGATGAGTAAATTACAGCATTTTATGAGGTAGGAATTTTACATCTATACAACCCCTTCACCCAGGGTGATCATGAATAATATTTTACAACCTTTGTAGAAAGCAGACTGTTTGCTTTGTGTGATGATTGCTTGTGCAATTTTTCATCATAATTGTAAACGCTGAGCCGTGCGGTGAAGTTTTATTGTCCAATCTTCTCATTCTTATTAGGTTTACATTTCTTTCTTGTGGAATGATAGATACATTATGATATTTCAGAGGCGTTTCATCACAGCCAGTAGCAATATTACATCTTCAGATTGGCATAGCCATGTGTATGTATGTCAACGCATGCAAATTACTGAGCTGGCTTAGGAAACAAGAGAATTATTAGTTATTATCTCAACTCATTAAAACTTACCGTTGCAGATGATGTTCTTCTCAACACCTTAATTAACACGACTGTCAGCCAGTTTTGATTCAGAGCTGTTGTAATATTGTCTCCAATGGTTCCAGTAATAAGATATGTGTCTACTGCACTTCTTGCACCAATGGTACATGGTGAAATCAATTCTGATTTATCAAATACAATTTTCTGACTGAAAGGTCCTACAAAAAGAGAGGTAAATATATTAACTGGTGAAATAAAATGTTAAAATAAATAAACCAATAAACATGGTAACTGCAAATACTAGTGTAAGCAAATTTACTACCAAAACTAATTATATTAATATATTATATATTGTAGAGGGGGAAAAATAACAAAAACATTTTTAACATTGAAGTCAGGGAGGAAAGCACCTGGGGCTAATATATGTAAGTTTTCTTGATGTGATAACCTTTATTGTATGTTGTGTTTTGCTGTG
>OY992891.1:85896123-85929557 GCA_963921405.1 Cepaea hortensis
CCTCCCTCCGCCTACTCTCTCCTCCTCCTCCCTCTCCCTCCTCCTCCTCCCTCTCCTCCTCCTCCTCCTCCTGCGATCTCCTCCTCCCTCCTTCTCCCTCTTCCTCCTCCCTCCTCCTCCCCCTCCTCCTCCACCCTACTCCTCCCTCCTCTTCCTAATCCCTCCTCCTCCCTCCTATTCCTCCTGTCTCCTCCTCCCTCCTCTTCCCTCCTCCACCTCCCTCTTCCTCCTCCCTCCTCCATTTACCCAAGACAGACAGACATACAGATAGTCGGGAACGGGATCTTATATGACTACTTATATGATTTAAATGAGATGCTCTCCACCATGGGCTGGGCCGGGTCAGACAGACAGACAGACAGACAGACAGATAGATAGACAGACAGACAGACAGACAGTCGGGAACGGGAGCTTATATGACTACTTATATGAATTAAATGAGATGCTCCCCACCAGAGTCTGGGCGAAGCCGGGCCGTGTCAGCTAGTATATATATATATATATATATATATATATATATATATATATATATATATATATATATATATATATAGGTCTCTGTGGCCAAAGGCTTGCGAACATGGTTCGTGAGCCGGGTACCAGGTGTTCGAAACTCAGCCGCGACTGATTTGTGCAGCAGACCGTGATGCGTTGTGTTATAACGTGATGGTATGAGAGCCGGTCATTCAGAAAGCAATGGCAAACTACTGAACATAAAAACTTGCCTAGTACATCAACAGCAGCTGAAAAATGCTTGTGTTGACTGCAACGTCCTGCAATCCTGCAAGGGATATGCAGAATTAAAAAAAAAACTATGCATATATATATATATATATATATATATATATATATATATATATATATATATATATATATATATATATATATATATATATATATATATATATATATATAAAACCAAAGACCACTTCCCATGAGCTCTCAAAAGCGCTAAATTTTATCATCTTTTTAACTGATTCACTGTCGGAGGACAGTCATCATCCTGTGCCATACTAGTAAGCGTGGGCAGTAATGTTTCGCCATCTCACTCAATCATCAGAGTCGTGGATCAGCTCAGTGTTCTTGTCACGACAATATCATGTGGCTAACCCATACATATATTTGCATCTCTGGCTTCCTCTCGATCTTGCCAGTTGTCATCAAGTTCTCCAATTTGTTTCTTCTCATAATGTGACCCAACAATTTTGACTGTCTTAAGTTTTATTTCATCTCATCTCATCATGTTCCTCTTGTATCTTGCGATGTCGAGGTGAAGTATAAACATCATGAGAGTGCCCGATTATGAGCTTCATGTATTGATATTCCCATGGACTCTGCTATTCCCTCTGTCAAACGTTTACGTGGTCGGCCTGTTTCCTCTGTTTATATCTGGTCTGTACATCAATGCTTGTTGTGGTATGCTGTTGAATGGTAACCTACTAGCATGGCCAAACCATTTAACTTGCTGCTTTCTAATAAAATCTAGTGCTACTATAACCCCCACTTTAGTCCTGATTTCTTCATTTTTGATCTTACTCTTCTTGATACATTGAGTATTCTTCTCAGGAATCTCATTTCTGTTGTGTGATTTTTCTTTTCTCTTTTTCTGTCATTGTCCAGGTTTGGCATTGGTAGCATAGAGATGGTACAAAGATTGTGTTGTAAAGTGCTTTCTTGGTAGTTATTGATAAATGTTTGTTCTTTAGTATTGGTGCCATTTGTCCAATGAGTTGGTTTGCCTTATTGCATCTATTTTCAATCTGGTCTTCTGATCTGCCATTTGATGATATTATACTTCCTAGGTACTTGAAACTCTTTACTTGTTTCAAGAGATGTTCATTTAGGTGAATTGTTGTTTTTTCTTCTTTAGTTATAGTCATTACCTCTGTTTTGCTTGTGCTAATTTTCATTTTATGTTCCCTACACATTTCGTTTAGACTATTCATGTGGTCTTGTAATTCAGCTTCTGATTTTGCTATTAGTGCTTGGTCGACCGCAAACAGGAGTTCTCTAAAGGTTAGATTTGCAGATGGTTCTTCTTCTGTGTTCTCGTCATGCGGTATTCTTGCGGTCTTTATTTGGCTGGTTTCTTTACATATGTCTTCTATATATGTTATGAACAAGAGAGGGGACAGGACACAATCTTGTCATACTCCAGATCTTATTATCTAAGTTTGATTTCTTTAATAAGTTTATGATTTTCATTTGTGTGTTATAGGACTTGATCATTGACTTTTCTGTCTGTCCATGGTATTCTTTGCGGTTTCCTCAGAAACCACATTTCCAAAGTTATCAGGTGTTTTTCAGCTTGTCTGCTCATTGTCCATGCTTCACATCCATACAAAAGTACAGGTTCCCTCAACACTCTTTTTCTCATTGCAAATGGCAACTTTTTAATTGGTTAGTGTGTTTTCCATCTTGCAACAGGCAACCTTCGCCATGGTGATTCTTGTTCTAATCTCTTCAAAGCATCTCCCAACAGATATTTTGACTGTTCCGAGATAATTGTACAGATTCACTTGTTGAAGAATATTCCCATTTACTTTATATTCATTCATTCAGTAGCATTTCCTTTGCAGATCCTCGCTCTGAGAACCACCTTCCGGAAAACTTCTCGATCATAAGCTAGATGTCCTGCATCCGATACACCATCTGGAAATCATCCACCACATCCTGCACCTATCTTCTTTTTGGACTTCCTCTTCCTCTCTTCCCAGGCATATACCACTCCATTATTGTCCTCTCGAAACTTTCAAGACGTTTCAAGTGACCAAAATATTTCAATTTTCTTTGTTTTATCATCTTTAATAGCCAACCTTCTTCAATATTCAGCTCTTGAAGTATGGATGCATTTGTTCTTTTCTTTATCCATGATATTCTTAGAACCTGTCTATAGCATTTATATTCAAGGGCATTCATGTGCTGTTCAACTTGTTTAGTCCGCGTCTCAAAGGCGTATGTTGCAATGGGAAAGATGCATGCTCTTAAATATCTAATTTTTGTAGTTTTATCTCACCCACTCCACAATTTATTCAGTTGTTTTAGTCTTTGAAGAACAACAGATATTCGTCTTTTAATTTTGTTCACTGTGTCACGACTGTTGCTAATCAATGACCCAAGATATTTTAAATGTTCCACCACCTCCAATTTTTCCTCATTAACATATATTTCTGTCTCCATAGTAGTGTTAATTGTATGCATTATCTTTGTTTTTGCTATGTTAAGATAGTTAGTTAGTTAGTTAGTTAGTTAGTTAGTTAGTTAGTTAGTCGACAGATCATCCTCATTGCACATCGAACCATTCAGTCCATAAGTGCTCGGATCCCCTCCTCAGCAAATCCCTCAGAGTGTAGCGGCTAACGACACCAGTTCTGTGTTGGTTTATCAATCTTCTTTGGCTTCCTGCGTAGTGATCTTGTTTGGCCACACCTCTTTTAATTTGCTGCTCTCGCAGTCTGACCATGGTTGTAGATTCAGTAGTCACTTGGTTCTCGTAGAGCATTCAGAATGCCAGCCTGGTCCATGGCGCGTCCATCGTCCACAGTAGCCTTACTTGCGAGCTTGTCAGCCCACTCATTTCCTTGTACTCCCGCATGCCCTGGCACAAAGATGAAACTAATCTTTGCCAGCCGAGACTGCTCCAGAGACAGCAACCACTCTCTTCGGATCCACCCCGTCTCTAACCTCTTGAGCATGCCCATTGAGTCGCTAAGGAAATATGCCCTATTAAAAGTCTGTGCCTCGAGCCATGTTATTGCTTTATTTACTGCCATGACTTCCGTAGTCAGGCTACTTGTGGTCTCAACAAAAGCACCAGAGTCCTCCTTCACAGTTCTCCCTCCAGCACGTGCCGTAAAAGCCCATGAGCTACTCACATGTCGGACGACCGACCCATCTGTGTAAATGACAGCATCATCGTCTAATGAATTCTCAAAAATCAACGCTTGTACTTCCGCCTCCACAGCAGCCGGATTTTTTTTTTCTTGTCTGCATTTTCTGTCTAGTTGGATGCAAACTGAAAAGGACGTACATATATCTGTTGGCACTTGTACCCACTCCAGCCAGGTTCTAAACCCTCCAGTGAACACACCTGTTGAAGAATGTCTTCTGCTTGACACATCCACGAACTTCCTCTTTTTAACCTGCTGCCCTTCACCTTCCTAATTTCACCATACAGTGGATGTTGTGTGTTTGTGTTAACTCTGAGGTAGGCACATGCTCTGCAAACTTGTATTCTGTCTTCAATGGTTGGAAAATCAAGAAGGTAACAAATAGCCCTGCATGCTGTATCTCTTGTACATCCAAGAATAATGCACATAGCGTCAAAGATCTACACAGGAACTTAGAGAGTTAAGACGGAGCTATACAGAGAACACCAGACAGGAAAGACACGGGCACTATATTTAGCTTGACAGCCGGATACATTCGTGTCAACTAAGAGGTCGTTGAGTGCTTATGAGCGAGGGTTTCCCAAGAGTATAGGAAACTCGCCTCTCGACGAGTAACTGGAGAATACCAGTTACTTTAGTTAACTGACCAAGCGTGCTGGGACTCTACGCACGCAAACTCGCCAGCGAACCGAGGACTGAATGTCCGTGGTTCAACGCGCAACTAGAAGCGTGCCTCAGACTGGGACAAGGACGGATAGAGAGCAGACGTGTTCGCTAGGAACCTTATATAGTTTATCGACAATAGTGTTAGCTAGGCTTGAGATTCCAATTAGTTAATAGTATCATTAATTTCACCTCTTTAATGCATCTGTGAAACATACCATGTTGTTGATTATCAATGAAGTATTCCGCTCGCAGAGCTTGTTTGTAATTAGCTCTAAATAAAAATGTATCCTTTTGCAAACCACACGAGTTATTGATTCGTGTCGTGCAAAAGTAGGGAGTCCTGAATTACCTGTCGCAAGTAGGTTGCTGACAGGCAGGACCCATTTGGTGTCAGAAGTTTCTGAACCAACGTTTAAAGACTCTAAATTTATTTTGTGGTGATAAAATTATCCAAACGTGAATTATTTATTATATAATGTTTGAAATAGATTATTTTCGTGAGTGAACACCAAAATACTTTAAAAAGTACAATTTGTGGAGCTTGAACCACAATTAAGAGAAAATAATTTGGAAATTGTGTAATTCTGTGAAAAGTGATAGCAAATGTTGATGAATTTGGTTAAATGAATATATGTACAAATATGTTGCAAAGTTACCAAGCACACCATTGTGTACATTTCATTTTGTGTGATACAGCCATCAATGTCAACATTCATCACATTTAAGAGTATATTAGCTACTAAACGGAATCAATAGAGCGTAGTTATACCAAGCAGGAAGGAAAGTGAAGACAAGACGACAGTGACACCCATATGACGAATCATCTTACAAATCATGACAATCATTGATACTATCATAACATTCATTCATTAACATCATTTATCATTATCCAAATCACATTTGTTATTGATCAGCCGCATGAAATATGAACATGTATTTGTAGCATAGACATGTTTTCTAAAGTATTGATGCTCTACTAAACAGAAGCGTCAGTTCTCCAATCAAGTCGATCATTTTTGTGTACGGAAGTCAGCGGTGGAACATCCCAAGTGCCAAGTTTTTCCAACCGATTAGATGAGTATATTTTCGAATAATTTTGATACTGACCATTTTAACGATGCATCTTTATTTTCAGTCACAATGTAAACAACTAACATATAACTGTACAACTATTGTGTGAAATTGAAATATTATTATTGTGAAATAACATAGAATCACAAAATGGCATCGTTAAATGACTGCATCCAGGCAGGCAAAGCACTAGGCCATACTGGACAGGAATTAGAGAAATGGGTTGATCAAAGATATAAAGAAGAAACTGCTCAAGCAGAGAGAAAAGCTGCTCTAGATAGAGATGAAAGAGCACTAGAAAGACAGCATCAAAAAGAGTTGAAAGAATCATAGGAAACCACCAAGCGAAAACAGTTAGAGTTAGATCATGCCAACAAAGAAGCAGAAGAAGTCACGAAACAAAAACAGTTGGAGTTAGATCACGCCAACAAACAAGCAGAGGAAGCCACGAAACAGAAGCAGATTGAGGTAGAGTCACAGACAAAGTTAAAGATGAAAGAGTTAGAGATAGAGTCAAACAGTCAAATAGCCTCTAGTAAACAAAAGAGCCAGGAGGCGCAAAATAAATTTTCCAAATATAAAGGCCTTATCAAGCCATACAGCGTAGGCGATTCCATCTCTGCATGGACTGAGAATATAGAATTTCAACTTAAGACTCAGAAAATACTGTTGCAAGATTGGGCAATGATCTACATGAGAAATCTCAGTGGGGAGCCATTAAAAGTGATAGAATCAATACCTACAGAACTAAGGAGTGACTATCAATACATCCACGATAGAATCATGCAACACTTCTTACTTGATGCTCCGGGGTATCAGATTCAATACTCACAAATAAAACCCAAACCTACTGAAACCTTCCTAGATTACGTCTCTAACGTGCAAAGTACATTTAACAAATGGCTTAAGGCGGCAAAAGTGGGGAAAAACTCCAATAAACTGCAAGATCTAATGGTAATGGATAAGGTTATATCCACGGTCCCTACCCCGTTTGCAAAGTTCCTCCAACAGGCAGACATAGAATCCATTCAAGAGCTAGAAAAACGTGGGTCTGCTTACTTTTCTGCAAATCGTGATATCTTTAAAACCACCATCCATGATACTGAGATCACTGCCTTTGTAAAAAACGAACCTAATAAGACGCCTCCTTTCCTCCGTTAGTCTACGGGACACCCTTGGGCAAGGTGGAGTACCCGTTTAGCCCCCCGATCAGGGTTACGTGAAGCCATGGAAGCAGGTGGTGGATGGAGTGTGAGAGCAGCCGACAGATTGTTGTTGGTTATGGTCTTGCACTCTGCGGCGATAGGCAGATGATCTCATCAGTAGAGACAATGGCTGTAACAGAAGTTGGGTATTAGTATTAGGTGGGAAAAGGCTACAGCACGATTGAGCATCGAGATGGAATGGGAGGAGAGATGCTCAAGTCGTGACGTAGTTTGTTGTCAAGAATGAGTTTTAGATCTGAACCTAGCCCGAGGAGGCAGGCTGTCAACACGTCTGTATTCTACCATGACTTTGTATCGACCATAACGTTTAATAAAGCTGATTTATAATTACTAGAAGACTCGTTGGTCATCGTTCCATTCTGCACTGTTATATATGAGCGTAAATGGCGCCGCAGACCAGCATCTCGATCTTTGCCACGGACACAATGCGAAGTACGTAAACCGGCTTGTCATGGCGGATTGCTGTGAGATTGGTGAGCAAAAGAATGGATCAATCAACAAGTTTTCTCTAGGTCCTTCAAACCAAAAGTCTAAGGCCGGACCATGTTTTTTTTAAGAAGTCCAAATTTCAAGGTCAAGATTGTGAGATGGAACCAAATATAGTTGACAGTGAAGGGAAGATGTCTGTTCCACATTTTTGCCATGACGTTCCACACGCAAGTTAAGATTGTACAGGCTCAAGAACCAAGAACAAGAAACTTCCAAACAAATATAAGCAAATAGAGACGTTGATATCAGAGAGCAGTTGTCTACTTCTCGTCAGGAATGAACTAAAGGTCGCAGAGTCCTGACCTTGGAGCTTTTAACAAACAACTAAAATGGATTAACTAGAATGGAGGATCAGCTTCTTGTTGTATGATGAGCGCCACAATAATTCTGGACGATCAGTGAACGTTACCAAATTTTATCCTTGCTCGTTTCCAGAAGGTTGACGCCACTTTGATTTAGACCGAAGCTCCTTGTCAAGTTCGGCTGAAGTACTGTTTTTTTTATCACCGTCGTCCAGTGATGGTTTTGATTGCTATGGCCCAGTAACTACCCAAGTCATTGTTACACAGTCCACTTCGTAAAATTTTGCTGGCCGGGTCATTACAATCGAGCAGTTGTCAAGTCATCTCCGGACTCTGTTGTGTGAGAGAGCCGCTTTATCAAATCAGTCAGCCGCTGCTCTACACTGTCGGTGGTTTTGAGAAGCTGACTATCATTCATTGCTGATTTCAAGGGGCTGGCCAGTGCTGTCCTCTGATACGTCCAATCGTTCATTGCCTTGTTTCAAGAGCCCGTCCCTGGGTGGCTGATACATACAATCGTTCCTTGCCTTGTTTCAAGAGCCCGTCCCTGGGTGGCTGATGCATCCAATCGTTCCTTGCCGTGTTTCAAGAGCCCGTCCCTGGGTGGCTGATACGTGCAATCGTTCTTCACTGTTCTATCGAGCCCAGGCGAGAATTTTTGGATCCTTACGGAGCACTGAAGTCAAGCACTCGTGTACCAGATACCGTACTCCTCAGTCTCGGCATACAAGGGAATAGACGTTTATTTCAACAAGAGAACAGGGGTAATATAATTAAATTTTTATATTAGATAGAAAATTATTGAGTTTTAGAAGGAAGATAACGTCTTTTGGTTAATTTAAGACTGGTTGTTAATAAGAGTTGATTGTTTGTTTGCTTGTATAAGTATAAATATTTCAGCATGACGGAACAAGATTCGTTGGCACAAGTTTTAACTGGGATGGGAACGGCAACAACAGGCAGACCCAACACAACACAGTAGAGAAACATACGAATTTTTTTTTCCAGGTACCAAGGAAAATACAGAAGAAGAAGTTAATATGAATTTCCTACATGTAGAGTTACAACGTATTATACATGGTTGGGAGAATTAAAAGAGGCAGTTAGTGAAGTAGAGAATTTTGTAGAAACGTTGAAGAACAGAACGACTAGACAAGACCCTTATAGATTTAAGGTAGACTATAATAGAGTAGGAAAGAATAACAGGAAACAGACACTGCTTAATAAAGACAGAAGACAATATGGCTATTATGAAACAAGACCTGATGTATGTGGGGTAAAAGACGGTGAGAACAGACGTAATGGCGAAAGGTCAGACTGGTATAGCTGTTATAGATACAAAATTGGTCCTGAGAGAGACTTTTCCAAGAAGTTATGGAAATGGCCATCCTATAGCAAGAATGCTAGGAAAAAACGTGACGACTGGTTCGAACAAAGACGGAGACAGTATTTGAGGTCAGGGTCAAAGAATAGAATAGGAAATGTAAGTGAAAATTCAACTATTCCTAAGGTGATTGCCAATGTGACTAGTAGACAAGAAAATAAAAAGAGAATAGACCGAGAGACACAGACGCAGACAAGTAATAAGATAAATGATAGTACGCAGACACATAGGGATACTGTAGAGAAGACAACCCAGGTACAGTCAATTAAGAAAATAGAAAAGGGAACGCAAACTATTAAGACGGTGGAAATTGCGGAACCACCTCAGGTGAAATTAGAAAAAGGAGACACAGTTGAAGTTAAGAAAGAGAGACAGACGAGAACCAAAGACGAAAGGAAACCAAAGAGGAAAAGTATTGAAGAAAGAAATAGTAGTATGATAGTTAATAGAGGTACTGCTATGTCAAGTTCCTCAGGAATAGACATGAAACTAATCCCCAAATGGTGTAGGAATATTAGGTGTGAGAGTGCAGGTTACGGAGAAGATGTTTCTGCCGCCGCATGTTATAGTACATACCGTGATGCTGAGACAACTGTGAATACAGATGATTCGGAGAATGAGAGAATTACACTGCGTGCAGATCCTAACTCGAAGCGTGATGTTCCCTCATACGGTGTAGTTGCTGGTGGACAGACGGACAGAGTTTTAGTTAGTGACTCTTTAGAACTAGATACCAGTTTATATGACAGGAAAGTAGAGAAGGCTAAGAGACGAGTACCAAGAAAGAGAAAGAAAGTCAGACGTTCTAAAGCCGACTATGGGAATAGGGTCGACATGTCTGCAGTAAGTTATTATGAGTCTGATGAAGGAACTATTATCAGTGTGTCATCTGAAGACGAGATGGGGAAGTGCAAACGTTACGTAAGGTATACAAGAAACAGTGAGCAGACCGACGCAAATAAAGGAAATAGAAAGAAATCATATAAGAAGAAGAATAGTAATAGACAGATAGCGGAAATTTACTCCTCGACGACAGAAGATAACATAAGAAAACTCAGAGAATTAAGACCTGAGTACTTTAACAGGTTAACAACAGATAGTGAAGATGACATAATAAAAGAAAGACGTACTAATGTACTGAGAGACAGTGAAATATTTAACTTAGATACACTCTATAACTGTTAAAATTCCTTGGGTGACGAAGGACATATGGAATAGTTTTGGCTTATGAGAAGAATTGCGGTTTGAGCATATAGATATATGGGTTGTCTAAAATAGGCAGATGAATTTTTTGATGTAGCATCACATGGTACAGGGTAGGCGATGGTGTTGTTGAGTTACGGCAAATGATATTCTACGTGGATACGTAATACAGGATATCTTGTGTTTGGTTACGATGTAGGGAGAGTAAACAAGGTAGAAATTAAAATAGTCCTTTGTCCGGAATGGATAGATACAGAGAGTTAATCACGTTGAGTGATGTATAACTAGAGCGATTAAAGTAGAGTAGGAAGGTTCGTACTAGAAATGGTTCGACTCAGAGCTATAACGTGATGTCTGAGATAGTTTTGCTTGTTGGTTGGAGAAGAAAGTATAGTATTGTTGACAGGTGAACCGAGAGTGTCTGATGAGGAGATATAGATTGAGGAGAAATTGAGTATCATGTGTAAAATAGCCAGTTGAACGCGAGAATATTAAGAGTAAAAGACTGTAGAAGTAATTACGTCATGCTTGCGGAGAAAGAAGAGGTGATTAAATCTGAGAAAGTTGTTGTGTGGAGAAGTTTAGAATGATAGTTACGAGATTAGTGACCCGTTGGAGTGAAGTTTGTTTTGAGAGATAGTTGATAGTGTTGTAAAAGAGATATACTTGGCGAGACATAATATATAGATTCTGACCTTTGAAAACGAGTGAATGATTGAAAAAAAAAAAAAAGTAGAAATAAGACAAACATATGTACGTCGAGAATGGCTGATGGTAAATGATAAGTACAGCATGCATGTACGAGGCGTTTAGTTCGTACGTGAGTATAATTCTAGACAAACAGGTATTCGTCGCGATGAGTGAAGAAGGAGTGAGGGTTGGAGACGTCGCCTAAGTGAAGTACATCGATAAAATGTAATAGTTGCGCTGATATATCTTGTGTCAATGTGTGTAGAGGAGGTCGATACGCTTAGATTGTGGTGAGTGATTGTTGGAATGTTGAATTGGCGTCTAAATTGTTTGTTTTTTTTGAAGTAATAGTATAGACACGTTAGGTTGTCGAGATGCGAGAATAGTCGTGAGATGAGAGCGAGGTTGTGTATCACTGTCCGTGTGAATATGCGAAGTGTGGATGATAAGTGATGTTGATAAAACGTGGAGCATAAAGTAACTGAGTATATGAAAATTGAGAGATAGAAAGAACATGATTAGAAAGGTGTGATGTCTTTTGTTTGGAATGTGTGATCTTGGACGGAATTTATGACAGGTTGACAGAAAGAGAGTTAACATTTTGAATGACGTTTCATAAATTATGTTTAGTATTCTTGACAGGGACAGGTTGAAGTGTGAATGCCTGATACTGAGAAATGAGAAAAGTGAGGTCCGTTGTCAGTTATAAGTGGTGTGGGTTGCTGTTCTGTAAGAGGAGTGAAAGATAGTGAAGTAAACAAGATTAGTTAAATGAATGTCAGAGAACGTGTTCCGATAAGGGTGACCGGTTTGATTATCGTCACGATGCAAGACTGCTAGGAGAGACTTGAGGATAGTTTAGAGTAGTTGTGGTGAGGTGTTAAGAAAGTACTGATGCAGGAGAATGAAATATTAATTGCGTCGGATAGACGAGAAACTTAAAAGTAGAATTAGTAGTATTGGTGAGAGGTCTATAGTAAATAGACAAAGTTTTGTTGGACGTAGGAGGGTGGAGATACCGCCGTAGTTAACGGTAATAGTGATTAAGTAGTTGTAGTAATACTTGGAACAAATCCAAGGGAAACAATTAGTGTGTCGAGGTACGGTTTCCTTTAGTAGAGAGATGAGTTGTAGTGTGCTGGAATAGCCGCCACAATAGTAGTAAGTGAAGTGATTTGTGCTGCAGTTTACAGCGGTTGGTTAGGGTGATATTCCAGATATTGTGAGATATGTTAGGAGTTAGTCTGGTAAAAGGTAGAATATTGTGAGGGGAGAGAATCAATGATTGACGGTCATTTATAATTAATGATTTTTTATTGAGAGAACAGATATTGTTTTAAGTTAGGAATTGGTCTGTAGATAACAGATATATATATATATATATATATATATATATATATATATATATATATATATATATATATATATATATATATATACTTGGCAGTGAGTTGTGGTGTTTTCTCGCTTATAAAAATAATGGAATGACTTGTGTGAATAGATATGTGTTACATTGGTTCGTATAGGAGGCCAAGGTTGCTGGGTCACTTTACGTAGTTAATTCTAAGTGAATTTATATTTTTTTGAAAACCTTCTCTTTAGCGAGAAGACAGTTGTTCTTGTTGAATTTGAGTTTTTAATGCCTCATGTATAATATGTTTTTTTTTATTAATTTGGTTCTGTAAAATGATTGTTACTATTTGATTTTAGAATAGGGTTATTGTGTTCTTAGACTTTTACGTACAAACTATTGGTCCGTAAAAGAGACCAGTAGTATTAACTAACAATAGATTAGGATGCATGTTATATTATTTTAAATTGTGTTTTTCTTTGAATGAGTTGACATCTTTAGTTAAAATGAGGGGAAACATAAAATATGTATAAACTATTTGGGGGGTATGATGTACTGTTATGATTTTATTTCGCTTCACTTGTGGTCTAAGTGAATTGTCTTGTATGTACATGTTGGAAATTAGTTAAGTTAAGTTTGATTTACATGGTTTTGTCGAGAATAAAGACAGTGCATGGGGCTTTGTTTGGGACCGTTCGTTCAGAAAATAGTAATAAACTACTGGGGACTAGAAGAGAGACATATTCTCCTTGTGAATATTCTACTAGCAAGATTGCTGTGATAATCAGCGTTGAGAGGTTAAGTTATGGAAACATAGGCCATACTTAAGTGACGGGGTTACTACACAAGTAAAATGGTTATGGGTTATTTAAGTGAGCATTAATTGAAGATATATGGATTAGACGCCATATTGGGGAAGAAAAGATTAAAGTGAATAACGTATATAGCAGTGGGGTAAATGAGGGGAAAGTTTAGAACATAGTTTCCATGGGGTCAGAAGAGCCATGGTGTACTTTTATAAGAGACACGAGATTGCTAGCTTATAGAAGAAGAAGTGGGTAACACGCTGCGCCAGGCAAGGAGCAAAACATGAATTGAATCCATGTTTGACTCCGAAGAATGATTAGATACTGTAGATAACAGTAAGTGTGAAGTGTACATTGGCACTGTAGAAACAAAATGACATGGAGGTTTAGAGGGTCTGTGATATATGGACTGTAAGGGAATAACGTTGATTGCAGACATGAGTATAGTGTGGCTGTTGATAACGGCATAAGTAGAGGTTAGAGTAGAGATGCCCATAATAAATGGACATAAAGGGGTCGCTGAAATTTTCGGCGAAATTAAGAGAGAATACTGAGTGAGGTATGAGAGAAGATTAGTTATGTGAGCTAATGTGTATAAAGTGGGAAGAGGTCTAGAGAGATGATGGACCTTGTTAAATGTGTACTGTCTGTAATATATAGACATTTGGGAGTAAATTTTTGATGGTTGGTACTTGATGCTGTAGATAGCAGCGAAAACTGTTACCATAATAAGTGGTACTGTAGAAGAGATAATTGTTTTAGACTTTATTACATAAAGTCTCAAATGACATAGGGGGGTAAAGGTGTGTGTGATTTAGCTAAGTGTGGTTTTTTTGTGAGAAAGAGTTCTACTTCTTTGAATCTCCGGTGCGCACCGATTCTTTGTCTTTCTATCATGTGCGAGTGTTCTCAGGTTGATTGAAAGTAGAGAATTAGTAAGTAGTGTTGGTGATGACAATAGGGAGTTGTTATCAGAAGAGTACAGCGTTTGAAATTTTAAGCGGATTATTTATGAAGAGAAGAAGGAGTGTTTATTTCATATGGGTTATGTTGTATTAAGTTGAGGTTTAAATGTTATTGAGGATATGTAATTAATATGTGTTATGAAGAGCCAGAAATATATAGTGGATTACTATATGGCAGGGGAAAGAGTTAAAGAATAGAATATTTACTTAAATTGGAGTTGGTTTGGGGAAGATTAGAGGAACTGTGGGAGGTAAGGAAAGAGAGGGAATAGAGTAAGGGGATTGGGAGTAAAGACTTTTTCCTTTACAAGAAAAATTCTTTAGAAAACATAGAGAGGTGTAACAGAAGTTGGGTATTAGTATTAGGTGGGAAAAGGCTACAGCACGATTGAGCATCGAGATGGAATGGGAGGAGAGATGCTCAAGTCGTGACGTAGTTTGTTGTCAAGAATGAGTTTTAGATCTGAACCTAGCCCGAGGAGGCAGGCTGTCAACACGTCTGTATTCTACCATGACTTTGTATCAACCATAATGTTTAATAAAGCTGATTTATAATTACTAGAAGACTCGTTGGTCATCGTTCCATTCTGCACTGTTATATGGCTATGGCCACCGACTAGTACAGTCACTGCCAAGAAGGAAAGCAATGGCAAACTACCTTCTGCAAAACTTGCCAAGAAACCATAACAACCATGAAAGAAAACATAATAAGAAAGAGATCTGGTGGCGAGACCCCCAGGCCAGGCAGATCAGATAACACTGGGGAAGAGTGTGACGCAGGGACCAGTACTAGTAATCGTGATGATGGAGTTAATCCTGACTGTGTTACCAAGGAAATCCCCTGTGTCAGACTAAGAAACAGAGTGAGAATGGCAACGTGGAATGTGAGAAGTTTGTATGAGGGAAAGCTTAAAGTAGTGTGTGATGAGATTGAGAGGTTAAACATTCACATTTTAGGAATTAGTGAACATCGCTGGAGTGGCAAGGGACATTTTACAACTGAAAATGGAAGTATTTTCATTTATTCTGGTAGAGATGTCGGAGGCCAGAGTGGAGTGGCATTTTGTTTAGATAAGACAACTGCAAAAGCTTTAATGGGATATAATCCAGTTAGTGATAGAATCCTCACTATTAGACTTAAAGGCCGTCCAAAAAACACAACTCTCATACAGATATATGCACCTACTTCAACAGCAGAGGAGGACGAAATTAAAGATTTTTACAACACACTACAAGACACATTAAATAAGATTGGTCATAATGATATAGCAATAATAATGGGAGATTTTAATGCTAAAGTAGGTGCAGGAAGAGCTGAAAATGAGAGACACGTTTTAGGAAAATTTGGATTAGGAAATAGAAATGATGCAGGTGACAAATTAATTGAATTTTGCACAGAAAATGAGTTAACGATAGCCAACACACTTTTTAAACAACATCCAAGAAGACTCTTCACATGGAAGTCTCCAGACAGTTTTACCAAAAATCAGATAGATTATATTTTAATACAAAGAAGATGGAGATCAAGCATAACATCTGCAAAAAACCTACAAAGTGCAGACTGTGATACAGATCATCAGTTATTAGAAGCAGATCTGAAATTAAAACTCAAAAAGCTTACCCGAGGACCAAGGCCACTTCGTTTTGATCTCACACAAATACCGGACGCATACAACATAGAAGTTAGGAATCGCTTTGGGGTCTTGATGTCTGTACAAGAAGAAATGACACCTACAAGCTAGAGATATCTTGATAACTGCAGCCAAAGATTTCATTCCGACCAAGAAAAAGCTACTTAAGCCATGGATTACATCAGACACGTTAGAATTAATGAAACAACGAAGGAAACTGAAACAGAAAGGAGGTGAATCCGATAGCAGGATGAAGTATAAATCTTTAACTCGAGAAATAAGAAAGAACACAAGAAAGGACAAAAATCAATATATACAAGATTGTTGTACCAGAATAGAGCAATATCATAAGGCTGGAAGAGATTATGAAATGTTCAAGGAAATGAAGTTATTGACAAGAAATGTTCAACCTCAATTGAATGTTATCTGTGACAAGGTGGGAAATACCTTAACAGAATCTAGACAAATTCTAGAAAGATGGCAGGAGTACTGCAGTGGAATGTATGATATGAGTGACAGTGAGGATATGAATGAGATACATGAGCCAATGACAGCAGAGACAGAACCTGAACCCTCATTAGATGAAATTGCTTGGGCTATAAGGAACCTGAAGAATGGTAAATCACCTGGATGTGATGAGATACCAGCTGAACTAATTAAAGCAGGAGGAGAAGAAAGCATACACATATATCATGCATTATGTACAAAGATTTGGAAATATGGTATACGGCCAAAAGATTGGAAGAGAACTATCTTCATTCCAATACCAAAAAAGTGCAACCTGAAATTATGCACCAACTATAGAACTGTTGCCCTGATAAGTCATGCAAGTAAAATTCTACTAAAAGTCATAATGCGAAGACTTAGTAAGAAAATGGAAGAAGAGATTAACGTAGTTCAAGCTGGATTTAGACAAGGAAGAGGAATAAGAGATCACATATTCAACATGCGTTTAATAATAGAGAAGTGCAGAGAATTTAATGTAAACCTATTCTCATGTTTTGTGGATTATTCAAAGGCATTTGACTGTGTACAGCATCAGAAACTTTGGGAAATCATGAGGAATATGGGCTTTCCTTCACATGTAGTACATCTCATAAAAATGCTATATCTAGACCAACAAGCAGCAGTTAGAATAGATGGCGAGACATCAGATTGGTTTGACATCAAGCAAGGAGTCCGTCAGGGCTGCGTGCTGTCACCCTATTTGTTTAACTTGTATGCCGAAAATATAATGAGAAATGTAAGAGATGATATAAACAGGGAGCCATATGATGCCCTAAATACCGGCGGTCATGACATACCAGAGATTCGATATGCTGATGATACAGTATTACTATCCACAACACAGAATGGCATAGAAAACCTCCAGAGAAAATTGGAGGTGGTGGAAAATGTTGAATATCTTGGGTCATTGATTACGAATAATGGTGACACAATGAAAGAAATTAAACGGCGACTATCCATTGCTCTTCAAAGACTAAAACAGATGAATAAATTATGGTGTGGGACAGACAGAACTACAAAAATTAGATTTTTAAGAGCATGCATCTTTCCCATTGCAACATACGCCTGTGAGACATGGACACTTACTAAACAAGCTGAACAGCGCATACATGCCTTTGAATATAAATGTTATAGACGAGTTCTAAGAATATCTTGGGTAAAGAAAAGAACAAATGCACCCATACTTCAAGAGTTGAATATTGAGGAGGGATGGCTATTAAAGATGATAAAACAAAGAAAATTGAGGTATTTTGGTCACTTGAAACGTCACGACAGTTTGGAGAGAACAATAATGGAAGGGTATATGCCTGGGAAGAGAGGAAGAGGAAGGCCAAAGAGAAGATGGGTGCAGGATGTGGCGAATGATTTCCAGATGGGTGTATCAGACGCAGGACATCTTGCTTGTGATCGAGAAGTTTTCCGGAAGGTTGTTATGGGAGCGAGGTTCTGCAAAGGACATGCTACTGAATGAATGAATGAATGAATAGATCGTATAGGCAAAAAGAGTATCATAGGAAAGACCAGCCCTATCAAAAACCTCCACGATGTGGATATTGCAATTTACATCATCCCAGTTATTCTATGTGCGATAAGAACCCAGCATATCCATCTCATTTAGAAACAGTCATAAAGAAGCAAGAGAATAGAAGAAACTCGTTCAAACGTGCTATCAAATGTTCGAGCTATGGACACTATTCTGCAAAGTGTCTGGGCAGGCAAAGGATGAAGGCAAACAATGTTATGCTCATCGATACGTCATCTGACGATGATAGTGTGATAGACTCTGAACTTGAGAATGTGCTACCAGAGAATTTGTGTGAAAGCGTGGCAGTAGTTACCGATATACTTGATTTCAATAAATGTGATACATGTAACAGGTTTCATGCGGATGGAAAATTAAAATGTGGTCACGTTATTCCATGTTCCATCAAAGATACGAATGCAGCTAATGCCTCCAGAGGTAAATTGAAGTTCTACGATGCACTGGTAAATAGCCAACCATGCCATTGTTTACTGGACAGCGGCAGCACTTTACTTGGGCTGAGAAAAGAACTGGTGAGACCAGAAGATTACACGGGTGAATTTGTCAAATGCCGTACTTTCTCTGGAACAATTGAGAAATACCCACTGGCAAAAGCGCATATAAATACCCCATTCCTTACCGGCACATTTACGTGCGCAATCCTGCAAGACCCTTGCACGGATCTTATTTTAGGATGTTTAGACTCAGTAAAGAAATGTACTGACAATGATATATTAGCCTGGAAGGAAACGAACCTGGCTAATGCTGTAACAAGGTCAGAAACGCAAACACACTACACTGACCTGCAAAACGAGATGTTACAGCTGTTAACACCTTGCGGTGCTACTAACAATAATACTCGACAAGAATTTATCGAGGCACAACGCACCGATCAAACTATCGCACCTTATTTTAAATTGTTAGGTGAGCGAGCGAAAGTGACTAAAAATGCATCTTGGTATTTTAGAATACACAACGGAATTCTCATGCGTTATTACACAAATAATAACTATGAAATTCAGCAAACGGTGTTACCTGTAACATACCGACAAACTGTGCTAAAGACCGCACATGAGTCACCGTTTGCTGGACATTTGGCCTATGACAAAACCAGAGCCAGAATTTTGTCACACTTCTACTGGCCTAAATTCTGTCATGACATAAAAATTTTCTGTCGTTCATGTACTATATGTTAACATCTTGTAAGAAAGGGTAAGCATGTGACGGCCGAGGTACAACGGTCATTATTGGCATCGAGACCATTTGAGTGTGATAATGCAAATAAAGGTGCTAAAACAATACACCTTGAACCGAATCAGAAAGTTCTGCTGTTACTACCAGATAAACGTAATATGTTACTAATATCTTGGCAAGGGCCATTCAACGTCGAACGTAAAATATCAGATGTCGACTATGAAATATCGATAAAGGGAAAATTAATGATATTTCATATCAACATGCTGAAACCATATTTCTCTTGGCAGGAACTACCGACAGACGAACAAAATGCACCCACACCAGTCAATGGGACAACAGACGTACACAACACAACTTACTAGGTAGGGCGACACACGACAGCGACATCGCAAACACACTTAGCCAGGTAACAGCACACGCAACTAATACCACAACAGTACTTAACCAGACAGATGACGACGGAATAGAATTACCAGTCCCTACTGTAGACACGACTGGGACCATCGACAGCATATGGATAGAAACCAAACTTACGGACGAGCAACGACGACAAATGATAGATTTAGTGACAGAATACAAGGACATTTTCTCCGACATCCCAGGAAAGACAGACAGAATAGAGCATTCCATCATTCTGACTGATAACACCCCTATCAAATGTCGACCGTATTCCATCCCTCTAAATTATAGGGCAAATCTCGAAAAAGAAATACTATCTCTTGAGTCGAGTGGAATAATTCAAAGATCACAGTCAGAATATTCCTTTCCTATCGTTCTTGTCACCAAAAAGGACTCAACAATTCGCCTCTGTGTCGATTATCGACGTTTAAACAGAGTGACAAAGATCAATGCTGAGCCAATTCCAGCATGCGAAGATTTGATCCTGGATATGTCTACATCTCGTATATTTTCCAAACTCGACCTCACTCGAGGTTACTGGCAAGTCCCGATGCAAGAAAATTCAATTCCTTTGACAGCTTTTTCTACACCTCTAGGGCTCTATGAGTGGCATTTTCTCCCTTTTGGCCTTCGTAATGCTCCTGCCACTTTTGTACGTCTTACTAGAGATCTTCTCCACAGGGTGACCAATACATCTACATACATAGATGACATATGTATTCATACTGAAGACTGGACGTGAGTCACACCTACTGAAACTTTGACATGTCTTCGACAGGTTGCGATTATTCGGTCTTACCGTCAAACCAACTAAGGTAGAGTTGGGCATGGAGGAAATTGACTTCCTAGGCCATACCATCTGCAGAGGCCAACTCAGAACAGACGAGAAAATAGTCACGAAAATTCTGAATTTGACTATGCCAACAACCAAAAAACAGGTCCAAAGTCTACTTGGTCTTGTAAACTATTATAGTAAATTTATTCCCAATCTGGCGGAAATCACCAGTGTTTTTTCAAATATTTTGAAAGCTTCGGCTAAATTAGATGTACAAGATGCAAAGTTAATTGGCGCATTATCAAAATTGAAATATTTGTATGTGTACCACCTATTTTGCGTTTACCTAATCAAAATCTTACCTATTTCCTCCGCACAGACGCAAGTGCGATTTCCATATCTGGTATATTGGGCCAGTTTTACGACGGGAAGTTCCACCCTGTGATGTATGTAAGCCGTAAGATCAGCCCTGCTGAATCAAGATACTCAGCATCTGAATTGGAGGGCCTTAGCGTAATCTATTGTGTGAGAAAACTGGATAGGTTTTTGGCAGGTACAGAGTGTGTAATCCAGTCCGACAACTCTCCCCTTGCGGTAATGCAGTCTGACATCCCTCAAAACAACAGGATCTACAGATGGTACTTAATATTGGCAAACTATGCCTTTACAATCCAGCATTTGAAGGGATCATTAAACTCTTTGGCAGACATTTTAAGTAGACCTTCAAATATATAAATACCTGAAGTACAGGAGAAGAGCGACGAGGTATCACCAGAAACACTGACACTGTAGTTATGAATGAAATCAGTGCCGTGTGTGGTAAAAACTTACACTTTGAAGTGTGTTAATATCGCCAGTCGACTAAACTGTGCAAGATAAACAGTGCCATGATGAGTAAATTTGAAGGGATCATTAAACTCTTTGGCAGACATTTTAAGTAGACCTTCAAATATAGAAATACCTGAAGTACAGGAGAAGAGCGACGAGGTATCACCAGAAACACTGACACTGTAGTTATGAATGAAATCAGTGCCGTGTGTGGTAAAAACTTACACTTTGAAGTGCGTTAATATTGCCAGT
Source organism: Cepaea hortensis (assembly GCA_963921405.1). Classification (NCBI taxonomy): domain Eukaryota; kingdom Metazoa; phylum Mollusca; class Gastropoda; order Stylommatophora; family Helicidae; genus Cepaea; species Cepaea hortensis. The sequence continues at coordinate 85,917,278 of OY992891.1, forward strand.
CGACTAAACTGTGCAAGATAAACAGTGCCATGATGAGTAAATGAACAGGGACATTAGTGATATTTCTACAGCGCTAACACGTAGATAAGCAAGAATTACATCGAAAGTGTTAGACGTGATCCTACAGAAACTAATAGGGAACTCAGTATATATATAAACACTATCCTGAAATGAGAGCTTATAAGACTGTGGTTAATTGAACTATGTATTACACTAGTCTACAAGGAACAGTGCTCGAACATTACACCGGACAGGACGACGTTAGTGTAGTTATATATATAAACGTAATTGTGATATGTATAGTACATTGTTTTTTTTAAAACAGTGTGCATAACCCCATTGTGTATATTTATAATTGAATTGCAAATGTTCACTTAAATATATGACATTATTTATGTTAGTTCATAGGTATAAGTCACCAACATTTACTTAAAAACCTCATTTAGATTAACACCTACGTTAGAAATGCAATTATTAGACATTACTTCATCACATCACCATGTAAACATAATCATTTATATATTAATTTGCTTAAAATATCATTTCTAAACTAACCCTGGCTGCTACACTTTGCCATAACGACACATGCTAGTTAAAATTAAATTAATCTAACACTGTAGAGCTCTCCCACAAACACGTCCATCTTAATCCATGGTTTTGGTCAACACTGTTTCTCCCAATCATGGTTTATGGCAAAACCTAAAATTGGTCACGTGACGGTATTCATTATGTCCACACAGGTGTTATTTGGACATATCATCCATTGTCAAGAATCTATCCTCCCTGGCTTAGTCACTGTCAGAGTTGTCATCACTTGTTTTGACATCCCCAACAAGCTAGCGAGTTACTGTATGATCCCAACAACAGTTGTCAATAGCCATCTGCCAATCTGCGTGATGTCCGGAAACTCTAAATGACAGACGGACTGTTTTTCCGAGCTGAGTACTTCCGCTTTCAATCCGACCTGTTTATAAACTATCAAAGTGGTGTATTGAGTCATCTCACTCACTTCCCCTACACATCTGCAGCTGTTAACTTTGCCCGACCTGTGATGGATGACATCCGATTGCAACCAAGATCCGACGGGTTCCATCTGTATTCGAATGTTGACAAACTGTCAAAGAGATGCAGGGACTCGTCTCACTCACCACCGAGTGTTCCCAATCCGTCGACCAGATGTAAACACGTGCAGTTTCATTTTCTGGATTTGTTGAAACAACCTTTGGCCTCGAACATGCCGCTAATTCAGAACGCCTTTTATTCTCATCACTGGTTAAATCACGTTGGTCTATTATGTGACAATGGGATGGAAGGGAACGAAAGATGTATAATAGGAGAGGAGTGAATGAAGACAGAGTAAACATTGAGTGAGAGAAAGAGAGAGAGAGATTTAGCGGAAATTTTTTCTCCGCGCAAATCGTCTTATTATGACTTGTCTGTGTCAATCTGTGTAACCAATGTGTTGTTCAGTTTTAAGTATGTAACTGCAATACTTTAGAAATAGTAGTAGTAAAGAGAGAAAGTACTTTGAGCATCTTAAAACAAAATTGTGGTCATAAATAAAAGTAACTAACATTTGTAGCCACAATAATCCGATTTACGGCGCTCGAAGGAATACATACATGTAGAATAGAAACGCATACACATGTTAGCAAGTTAATTACATTGTAGTTTAATGAATAACACGCAAACAAACAGGAAAACAAACACATAAAGGTTGCATTCACCATTTGTTTCAAAGAACAGTAACTCAAAACAGGGGACACAATAACTTCTTGAAAAACCTGATGTTAACATTGAAAATATTTCTTCACAAACGGAAGTTTGAAGGTGAAGAGTAGAACATAGAGCATACGGGTTGGTGCTAATATTATAGGGGAACATGAACATTTATGCTCATGTGTTGTTCTCGTAACAGAGACAACTTGTAGCGGGTTGTCATTTTGGGCAATTTGAGGACAGGTCGAGACAGAAGTCAACGGGCAGAAGTCAAAGGACATAGGGTCAAACGACGGAAGCCAGGACATAAGTCATAAGACAACGGTTCCGGATCAATACAATTCCCAAGAATATAATAGAGGGCTATATCCAACGATAATGATGTGATCCATCCATCCATCATGTGCCATGCCGGTAAGCGTGGGCGGTCATGTTCTGCCATCTCACTCGATCAACAGAGTTGTGGATCAGTTCCGTGTTTCTGTCTCGACCATGCCACAAGGCCAAGCCATCCAGAAACTTGTTTCTAGGTCTTCCCCTTGGATGTGATGCACTACTCAATTAGCCGAGTGAATCAATATAACACTGTGAAAAGGCAGAGAAGAGAATTTGTTCTATCCCCAGAAGAGATACGTAAACTTATGAGAACTTTGACAAAAGAAGTAAAGCATGCTGTATCTCTTGTACATCCAAGAATAATGCACATAGCGTCAAAGATCTACACAGGTGCTTAGAGAGTTAAGACGGAGCTATACAGAGAACACCAGACAGGAGAGACAGGGGCACTATATTTAGCTTGACAGCCGGACACATTCGTGTCAACTAAGAGGTCGTTGAGTGCTTATGAGCGAGGGTTTCCCAAGAGTATAGGAAACTCGCCTCTCGACGAGTAACTGGAGAATACCAGTTACTTTAGTTAACTGACCAAGCGTGCTGGGACTCTACGCACGCAAACTCACCAGCGCACGGAGGACTGAATGTCCGTGGTTCAACGCGCAACTAGAAGCGTGCCTCAGACTGGGACAAGGACGGATAGAGAGCAGACGTGTTCGCTAGGAACCTTATATAGTTTATCGACAATAGTGTTAGCTAGGCTTGAGATTCCAATAAGTTAATAGTATCATTATTTTCACCTCTTTAATGCATCTGTGAAACATACCATGTTGTTGATTATCAATGAAGTATTCCGCTCGCAGAGCTTGTTTGTAATTAGCTCTAAATAAAAATGTATCCTTTTGCAAACCACACGAGTTATTGATTTGTGTCGTGCAAAAGTAGAGAGTCCTGAATTACCTGTCGCAAGTAGGTTGCTGACAGTCTTCAATGGTTGGAAAATCAAGAAGGTAACGCATAGCCCTGCATGCTGTATCTCTTGTACATCCAAGAATAATGCACATAGCTTCATTCTGTAACCTTTCCATCCTTTCTATCTGCTTACGGCTGAGAGTCAGGATCACCATCGCACACTCAAAAACAGACATGACCAGCCTCTCGTATAGGAGGCATAGATGGCGCCACTCACAGTTTGCTGCCACCATCATTCACATCGCAGCCAAACCCTGCTTGGCCTGTGTTATCACCTGGTCTATGTGCTCATTATAAGCAAGGCTTCGATCAAACCGTATCCCCAGGTAATTCATTGCCTGCATTCTTTCCACAGTCTCTGAACGCAGATTAACAGTTGGTGTTGGAGTGTAGACAATATGATTATTCAAAGAGAACCATGTCACTGTTGCCTTTGTTGGGTTGACCATTGCCCCAGCTTCATCACACCAAGCACTTATGCGATTGAGTTCGGTTTGCAGTTCCACAGCAATCTGATCTCTATCCTTACCCTGACGATACACTAAAACATCGTCGACATATGACAATGTCCTCCCCAGTCCAGTGATCTGCTCGCTGGTGATTCTCTCACTGTAGGCGTTGAACAGCACCGGAGATAATGGTGACCCCTGTGGTAGGCCAGGATATATTGTTGTTGGTTCCGAAGTCCAACTGCCACATCTAAAAACTACTTTCCGTTGGAAGTGGGCTGCAGCAATCCAACTAAGGAGGAATGGACTTACTTTTAGTTCAAGAAGCTGAAGCATTAGAAAATCCAATGGTACTCTGTTGTATGTGTCCTCAAGATCAATCACTGCAGCAAAGGTTTCAATGCCTGAGTGGAAACCTTCATAAACATTATGAGCAAAAACTGCTGTATTGGCCCAGGTCTCTTTTGGGACGGTACCCTCCCAGAGTAGGTGGGAAAACACATTGCTACTCTAGCTGACTTGATATTTTTCTGGCAGTTAACTTCTCCAGTAGCTTGCCTAGTACATACTGCATGGTTATTACTCAATATCCCTGAATTTTTGTGTGGTCTTTGCCAGGCTTCAGCATGGGAATCAGATAGCTGTGTAACCACTCCTCCTTGATGCTAGCACTTCCTGTACTGTTGTATTTGTCTGCTAGTTTCTCTAGATCGTTGTCAGGACACCTATTGATGTCGTCATGTCTTATGCCATCTGGCCCTGGAGCGCTGTTTTTTGATCGTCAAAGCACAGCCTTCCTTAATTTCTTTCACTGTCACTGTGTCTTCATCCAAAATGTTCTGGGCCTTACACCTGTCTGAGGTGACCTCCTTGGCAAGATTTCAGACTCTCATGTCTGTCTGGTTGCTCTGCTCTAGATAGTGTTTGAAGAGGGCTTTGCCCTTGTTCTTGTCAGTCCTCTGCCAGATGAGGTCGGCACCTTGGAAGTCAGAAATTCTCTTTTTCTTGACTACCCCACTCATGCTTTTATGTAGTCGCCAGAACAATTTCAGTGACTTGTCTGTGCTTTACTCTTTGACATACCTCTGCCCATTTTTCACTTTTAACCACCATAACCAGTTTTTTTTTAAATAGCTTACTTTCGTCTGTTAAGATATACGTTGTGATTTTCACTATTCCTTTGGGTTGAGCTTCTTAGGTTTTCTATACCATTCTGTGATGTGGATAGTAATACTGTATCATCAGCATATCAAATCTCTGGTATGTCATGACCACCGATATTTAGGGCATCATATAGCTCCCTGTTTATATCATCTCTGACACTTCTCATTATACTTTCGGTGTACAGGTTAAACAAATAGGGTGACAGCACGCAGCCCTGACGGGCTCCTTGCTTGATGTCAAACCAATCTGATGTCTCACCATCTATTCTACACGCTGCTCGTTGTCTAGATAGAGCATTTTTATGAGTTGTACTACATGCCATGGAAAGCCCATATTCCTCATGATTTCCCAAAGTGTCTGATGTTGTACACTCAAATGCCTTTGAATAACCCACAAAACATGAGAATAGGTTTATATTAAATTCTCTGCGCTTCTCTATTATTAAATGCATGTTGAGTATGTGATCTCTTGTTCCTCTTCCTTGTCTAAATCCAGCTTGAATCAAGTTAATCTCTTCTTCCATTTTCTTACAAAGTCTTCCCATTATGATTTTTAGTAGAATTTGACTTGCATGACTGATCAGGGCAACAGTTCTATAGTTGGTGCAAAATTTCAAGTGCCGTTTTTTTTTTTTGGTATTGGAATGAAGATAGCTCTGTACTAATCTTTTGGTCATATACCATATTTCCATATCTTTTTACATAATGCGTGTAAGATGTGTAATCATTCTTCTCCTCCCGCTTTAATTAGTTCAGCTGGTATCTCATTGCATCCTGGTGATTTACCATTCTTCAGGTTCTTTATTGCCCATGCAATTTCATCTAGTGAGGGTTCAGGTTCTGTCTCTGCTGTCATTGATTCATGTATCTCATTCATATCCTCACAGTCATTCATAGCGAACGGAAGAAGAAGAATATCTTCACAGTCATTCATATATCATACATTCCACTGCAGTATTCCTGCCATCTTTCTAGAATTTGTCTAGATTCATTAAGGTATTTCCCAACGTGTCACAGATAACATTTAATTGCGGTTGAACATTTCTTGACAATGACTTCATTTCTTTGAATATTCCGTAGTCTTTTCTGTTCTTATGTTGTTGCTCTATTTTAATACAACATGTTTAATTGGCGGATCAACATCACGTCACATGGGTGTAACCCATGAGTGCTTCGTTCTACTCCTAACTCAAGCCTGAGTCCAAAGAATCTTAGCTCAGTGTAGTCACAAACTCTGTAGCACCAAATTTTGCCTGGGCAGCGCCATTAGGCTACTCTTTTTCGATTTCCAACTGCCAAGGGATTTTTTACGTGCGCAACAATACACACGGGCGTCCGATCTCACTACCCAGAGACCAGGGAAAATGTTATTACTAGAAGTCCGTGTGAAAAAATCCTGGTCCTCACCGGGGCTTGAACCTGGGACCTCCAGCACAATTACCATATTGTCAACACTCCAACACCAACTGTAAATCTGTGTTCGGAGACTGTGGAAAGAACGCAAGCAATGAATTACCTGGGGATACGTTTTGATTGAAGCCTTGCTTATAATGAGCACATAGACCAGATGATAACAAAGGTCAAGAGGGGTTTAGCTGCAATGCGTGTGATGGTGGGAGCAAACTGTGAGCAGTGCCATTTTTGTCTTCTATACAAGGGGCTGGTCATGTTTGTTTTTTAGTATGATATGGCAATCCTTACTCTCAGCCGTTAGCTGATGGAAAGTATACAGAACGAAGCTATGCACATTATTCTTGAATGTATAAGAGACACAACATGCAGGGTGATGCGCTATCTTCTTGATTTTTCAACCATTGAAGACAGAATACAAATTTGCAGAGCACGTGCCTACTTCAAAGTTAACGCAGACACACAACATACATTGCATAGTGAAATTAGGAAGGTTAAGGGCAGCAGGTTAAAAAGAGGAAGGTTGCGGATCTGTCAAGCCGAAGACATTCTTCAACAGGTGTGTTCACTTCTGTGTGTTCACAGAACCTGGCGAGAAGTGGGTACAAGTGCCAACTGATTTGTGTACATCCTTTGCAGTTTGCATCCAACTAGACAGAAAATGCAGACAAGAAAATCTGGCTGCTGTGGAGGCAGAAGTACAAGTGTTGATCTTCGAGAATTCTTTAAACAGTGATGCTGCCATTTACGCAGATGGGTCGGTCGTTCGACGTGTGAGAAGTTCATGGGCCTTTATGGCTCAGGCCGGAGGGAGAATTGTGAAGGAGGATTATGGTGCTTTTGCTTTTACCACATGTAACCTGACTATGGAAGTCATGGCAGTAAGTAAAGCAATAACATGGCTCGAGACACAGACATTCACTAGGGCATATTTCCTTAGCGACTCAATGAGCATGCTCAAGAGGATAGAGATGGGATGGATCCAAAGAGAGTAGTTGCTGTCTCTGGAGCGGTCTCAGCTGGCAAAGAATCTACAACCATGGTCAGGATGCAAGAACATCAAATTAAAAGAGGTGTGGCCAAACAAGAACACTATGAGGAAAGCCAAAGAAGATTAATAAACCAACACATAACTGGTGTCATTAGCTACTATACATTGTGGGATTTACTTACGAGGGGATCGAAGAACTTAAGTAATGAATGTTTTGATGTGCAATGGGGATGATTTGTCAACTAACTAACTAATTATCTCATCTTATTCCTCTTGTATCTTGCAGTGTTGAGGTGAAGTATAAACAGCGGGACAGTGTCCGCTTAGAGGCTTTATGTATCGATATTCCCATGGACTCTGCTATTCCCTGCGTGCATCGTTTACATGGTCGGCCTCTTCCTCTGCTTCCATCTGGTCTGTACATCATTGCTTGTTGTGGTATACTGTTAGTTGGTAACCTACTTGCATGCCAAACCATTTAACTTGCTACTTTCTAATAAAATATAGTCTTGCTAAAAACCCACTTTAATCCTGATTTCTTCATTTCTGATCTGCTCTCTTCTTGATACATTGAGTTTTCTTCTCAGAAATCTCATTTCTGTTGTTGTGATTTTTCTTTTCTCTTTTTCTGTTAATGTCCAGGTGTGGCATATGTAGCGTAGAGTTGGTAGGAACATTGTGTTGTAGAGTGCTTTCTAGTAACTATTGATACATATTTGTTCTTTAGTATTGGTGCCATTTGTCAAATGAGTTGGTTTGCCTTATTGCATCTATTTTTGATCTTGTCTTATATTTGCCATTTGATGATATTATACTTCCTAGTTACTCATTCATACTCTGAGGAAATTCAACTGTTCTGTTGTTGTTTTACAGGATCCCTCTTTTGGTTATTATCAACATGAAGGGTTCCCCTAGTGCAGTGGGGACTATGTTGTGAGTTCTTCTGAGCCACAGTCCAGATTGAAGGTCTCTTCAAAGTGAGTCAGGGATCCAGAATCTCAGAAAGCATCCTGAAGGTGAGTGGGTGGATCCAGAAGTGGAGACATCTTGAAATCTTAAGAAGCCTCCATCATGATGAAAGTGACCACTAATCGCTACTCACCAAGTGTCAGTGAAGGTGCTCAACCCTAGTGACAATGGCCATATACCTAAGGGAATAGTCCTACATCAATCAGGTGACCTCCTACACAAACTGAGACACAAACATATCCATACATCCTGTCTTTAGAGACCTTGCTCTCCAGCAATCTTTGAGATGACAGCATCCAAGACTGTTTTCACTTACACATTTAGGAGTCTGGGACATTCCTACCATTAGCATTCAACTTCTATCCAAGGGTCTTGGGGGAAAGTCTTCTACAATTAAAATTAATGTTTGTTTCTTCGTAGAAGAAGAGTTTGGTTATGCATTGCTTGAATGTATTAGGTGTGGATTAGAGATATCTTGAGAGTTTGTAGTCTTTTGTCCATTGTCTCAAGTGGGACGACTGTCGACAAAGGTGGGATGGAAGAACATTACCCTAGAACCCAGAAATAACAGCAGGTGATGAGGTACCCACCCTGTCCTGTTGGAATAAGAATGAAATAAAAGGGATAGAATGATCAAACACCCGAAGGAATCCAGCACAAGCAGCTGGATTATGATGCACAACACTGTTCCAGCATATTGATCCTTCCTACTGAATCAGTACCTCAAAATACAAAATGTCAGATCTCTAAAATATCCTCTATATTATCCCTTGCCTCAAATCAGCACTGAAGAAGCAGAGATTTAAGGATGTCAAGGCCGTTAACTCAAAAGTATAATGTCGCTAGGAGAGGTGCAACGGTTAGGTTCCTGGAATATTTTCAACACATGTGTAAACATTGGGAAAAGTGTGTAGTTGCTAAAGGGAGCTATAGTGAAGGAAATAGTGTAAATCATGGTATTCTTATGGATGTTTATACAATATGTAATTATATTTTGCTACATGAATCATACTTATGTTCACCCAAACAGTGATTTACCTGCCACAAGTGTGGACACAAGCAGTGCCTGAATAATCTTCTGCATTTTGCCTCAGTGATCAACAATCCTGACTGATCTTGCTTGCTGCTGATATTTCTTACTAATCTGGAATCTATAAAAAAAATGTATGTGCTTATGCTGTGTTCTGTCAATTGTTGTACATATGTGTGTGCACATATTTGTGTAAGGGAGTTAACATTAGCTGCATATCCTTTACAAGACGCAGCAGTCAACTACAGCATTTTTTGGCTGTTTGTGATTCCTGGGCAAGTTTACGTTCAGTAGTTTGCCATTGCTTTCTGAATGACCAGCACACTAACACAAGATGATCTGCTTCCAAATTGCCTACAATTGTACTTCGAACATGGTATGTGGAATTATAAACTGCATTTGTAACCCCTTCACCACAGAGCTGGCTGTAAGGGAGTAAGAGAGAGAATAATGTTTACTAATTATAGTCAGAAAAAAAAAATTATGTAATTTAACTTGGAACTGCCAAAACAGACATTAAGTTGCATGTCCTTCACAGGACATAGCAGTCAACTCCAGCATTTTCGCTGTTCGTGATTCCTGGGGAAATTTTACATTCAGTAGTTTGGCCAAAACAGAGGGCACACATAATAAAAACAAAACCAACCCATTGTGAACATTTCTCATATATGATCATAATTGTGTGGCATACCCTCTCCAGAAAGTATTTTTGTTTCTTTTTTTCCCAAAGCCGTTATGCTGAAAATGCCACACCAACAGACTGAAAAAAATGCACAGGAATGTGGAGGGAGTCAGCAACAACACAAAATAGAGCTAGACAACATCTTGAACCAAGAAGAAATTAATGTATGTTTCTTGCAAGAAACTCACCTCAATGAAAGCATAACCTTCAAAATCAGAGGCTACCAGTGTTACCGATCTGACTGAAAGGACAGGCGAAAGGGTGGGATACTGATTCTTGTACAAAAATAACATTGCTGCTTCCCAAATTGAAATTTATATGGAAGGTACCGAGTATCAGACATTTAAACTTAAAATAGACAATACAGAGCTACATTTGACTAATTACTACTGTCCAAGTGATGGCCCACAGGCACTGGACACAGTACCTTCCGACAGAGCGACCGAGCGAGTGACCGACCGACCGACCAACTGACCAATCTATCTATCTACGGTATCTACCTACCTACGGCACCTGCCTGCCTGCCTGCCTACCTACCTACCTATCTGTCTATCTAGTAGAAGAACAGATAATACTGAAAGTAAACTTATCAAGATATCACGAACAGCCAATAAATGGTGGGCGGTGGGTTGACTGCAGAGTACTGCAAAAGATATGCAACTAACTTTCTCTCACAACAAATTACATTTTTTTAAAATGAACAAAAATCTTTATTTTCAATGGGTTAAGAATTGGGCACGCAGGCCCGTCCTACATTCTGCCCTTCTTCTATATTTCCTCTCATACATTCTTTCATTCAACATCTCTTATGAAGCATTTCTTTGACAACAAAACTGCTGAAAAATAACTCGTTGAGGCAATGTTTAACATGGGCATCATAAATACCCAACGTGGGTGTAACTGCCATAGATATGGGAATGTTTTTTTTTAAAAAATTGAGTAACTCATCTAATGTGCTGTTGAAGAAAAATAAAAAGATGAGATAGAAAATTTTCACGTATTTAAAATAGATGCATTATTTTCATGAAAACTTTAAAAATGCCTTACAGATTTTATCATTATATATTATAACACATATTCCTGTAGATAACTGTAGATAAAAAATTTATAAAGCTTTGATAAAAATGCACAAATTATATATAAAATATATAGCAATGCTACTAAAAGTTATGTCCCTTGATATAACTTTTCTTAAGTTAAGTCCCCTCGCTACATATTAATTATAATGTAAATTAAAAAATTAAATTTTATTACGTAAATAACTGTTTATACACTAACAAAATATGCCAGTTGGCTGCACGGGAATGAGAAGAACACATGTAGAAAATTGTATCTCAATCGGATGGACCGTTCGCGAACGCATAAAGAACATACAGACATACATTGTCTTTTATATATATATATAGATTATATTATATTACATTAACCCTTTACAGGGCATAGCGGCCATAACCTTCTCCCTCCACCCTCCTCCTCTTCTTCCTCCCTCTCATCCCTCTCCCGACTCCCTCCTCCTTCTCCCTCTTTCTTCTCCCTCTTCCTCTCCCCTCCTCCTCCATCCTACTCCCTCCGCCTCCTCCCCCTCCTCCCTCATCTTCCCTTCTCTCCCTCTTCCTCCCTCTCCCTCCTCCTCCCTCCACCCTCCTCCCTCCTCCCTCCTCCTCCTTCTGCCTCCTCCCTCCTGCCTCCCTCCTCCTCCTCCTGCCTCCTTCTCCCTCATCATCCTCCCTCCTCCTTCTCCCTTCTCTCCCTCTTCCTCCTCCTCCTACCTCCTCTCCCTCACCTCCTCCTCCTCCTGCCTCCTTCTCCCTCATCATCCCTCCCTCCTCCTTCTCCCTTCTTCTCCCTCCTCCCCTTCCTCCTCCTCCTCCTCCCTCCTCCTCCCTTCTCCTCTATCTCCCTCCTTCTCCCTCTCCTCCTCCCTCCTCCTCCTCCTCCCTCTACCTCCTCCCCCTCCTTCTCCCTCTTCCTCCTCCCTCCTCCTCCCTCTTTCCTCCTCCTCCCTCTTTCTCCTCCCTCCTCCTCCTCCCTCCTCCTCCCCCTCCTCCTCCTAATCCCTCCTCCTCCCTCCTATTCCTCCCTACTCCTTGTCTCCGCCCTCCTCCTCCCTCCTCCATCTCCCTCTTCCTCCTCCCTCCTCCATTTACCCAAGACAGACAGACAGTCAGACAGATAGTCGGGAACGGGATCTTATATGACTACTTATATGATTTAAATGAGATGCTCTCCACCATGGGCTGGGCTGGGTCAGACAGACAGACAGATAGATAGATAGACAGACAGACAGACAGTCGGGAACGGGAACTTATATGACTACTTATATGAATTAAATGACATGCTCCCCATCAGGGTCTGGGCGAAGACGGGCTGGGTCAGACAGACAGACAGACAGACAGACAGACAGACAGACAGACAGACAGACAGACAGACAGACAGACAGACAGACAGACAGACAGTCGGTAACGGGAACGAGAACTTATATGACTACTTATATGAATTAAATGAGATGCTCCCCACCAGGGTCTGGGCGAAGCCGGGGCCAGGTCAGCTAGCATCATTTCT